>QZCP01000197.1:0-26163 GCA_003956705.1 Brevipalpus yothersi | reverse complement strand
GAGAATACAGCGTGGAGATAAGAGAGGCAATGAGGCCTTTTTGAAGCTGTCTTAGGTTTACTCTGATGCTTGCTAGGATCAGATCGCGATGAATGAGTTTTCCGGCTCAGAATTTTTTTCTGGAGGCTCATCACGATGTCTGGCTATGGGAGACTGGAGTAGAGGGTTCAATTCCAACTTAACTATTCTTAATTGAGCCGAAATTGAAAGTTTTTGTTGTCTTGTCTCGAGCATTTTGAACAGTGGACAGAGAAATGAACTTCATGAGACAAAACAGCTGAGATGATGGAATAAGCATAGTAGCCCGAATATTTGAGATGGAAATGTTCACACTAAAAAAAGCTTCATAACCATAGGGTTACTAGATAGGGCGTGGTTTCAATTCAGATACCTGGATCATATTGCCCTACTTTGCTGCTTCGAATAGACGAATAATAGTCCACAGAAGCTATTCCATCCATCAATCAGTGGAGAAAAATTCTTTTTCTTCCAATAAATGAGAATAGATGGCAATCGAAGAGAGTAGAAATATCCCCGAGGGTCTGATTCATATCTTCAATCAATTATACACCATGGATCCATGAACAAACAGAATCACTTCTCATCAGTTTTGGCCCTCATGAATGTACATCTTATGGGTTTGCTAATCCTCTAAGAATTTCACTTATCCGATATCCGATTTGGGATTGTCTCATATTTTCTATACTGAATGATCAGCATATTTACTTCTTGGCAATATTTCTCCCCAATTACTTCTCAGTGGAAGAGGGAGATCATTGAAAAACTCTCTTCATATGAAAACTGAGCATGAATTCCAAATTTTTCCTTCTGAAGTGTCAAAAATTGCATAAGTGCTGAAAAGTAAATACTTTACTTTCTCTCTCTATCTATCACTCTTACTTCACTCTTGCTACTTCTCAGAAATTTTCTCTAAATACTTTGAAGCGTTACAGAAACTTGATAAATTGCTAAAGAACTGTCAGCTCATCGATTCTGGCTCAATTTATCGTTATATCGTTGTGTGAGAGGTTTTTCCGTGAATTTTTTCGCTCTCTATTGCAGGGTTTTCATGGATATGTGATTTTTCTCTCGAGTCTTATTGATAAATTTCATTCCGTTCATGCTGTTATGATATTTTTCAGGATATTTCCACCATTATTGTTTTTTATATTGGAATTATAGTTAGTCATTGCTGAAAAATTTATCGAAGCTCTATTTCTCTGGCGAAGAATAATCACTGTTATTCTTTCTAATTCTCACCCAACTGCTCATTAGGCTGTCTGACGATGAATCTAAGAAATATTCTCCTTGGATCGATGATAGAAAGCTGGGCAAGAGCACACAATCAGTAGAAGTTAACTCAAAACTCAACGTTTCGATGATATTCAATATTATGCACAATATTCGGATGAATTGAACAGAATCAGATTTACTTTCATGCCACTCTATTCTTTTATTATGGATGGATGAGGGTTCAAATCTATAAAGTCTGCGCTCGGGTAGCAGTCTTCGGTTGACATCTCAAAGACAGACTGTCTGTAAATTAGCAAATTATCAGTGGGTAGAGATTCAGAGATCGATCCCAATATGAATTGATGATTCATATTCTTTTTCAACCTCCGATGAGGAAGACTCATTCATGGATCACAATGTTTTCATTCCATCTGAAATCATATTGGGAACCATCATGTTAATCATATTTGGTGAAAAAATTATCAATCCCATCTCATGCCAGAAAAATTTGATTCATCAGACCTTTTTCTCATTGAAGAGCATTGTCATCAGATAGTAAGAGCCAAAGTTTTGAGTGACATGTTCTTCGTTCTGAGTTATGTGGGTTCGAGTTGAGGATGATCATTTAAATCATATATAATAGAAGATTATTTTGAATCGCGGATATTTTGAGAACCAACCTCTTTGTCTCTCTCTTCTCAGTAATCTTTATTTACTTTTCACATCTTTCACGAAGAATTTGAACGTGACCCTTACTATCTTTCTGTTAGATTTTCAAATCCCCCAAATTCCGGAAAAATTTGCAATTCGTCATTTTCTATTGCTTTGGATTGTTCATAAAAATTTGACATTGATGAGGATTGGAATTGCAAAGTTTAAGATGATCAAGTGAGAGAGTGTGAGATCATATCAAGGCCAAGATTCTCATTGTTTTAGCCTACAGCTCTAATTACATTGTAAACTCAATCTGATGTTTTTTCTGGTATCAACACTGGATACCCTCAATTTACTATCATTATTTTTATCGGATTCAATGAGATTCCATTATATCTCTGGTTTTCAGTACCACCCTATGTGAGTGATTCTGTATGGAAGTGAGAAGTGTCCTCTTTCTTCTCTCTATCTCACTTGGTTTCAACATCGTTTGTTGTTCTGGGATGCGTAACAGAAAATACTGATGATGACTGCGTTCGATAGATTAGAAATCGGAATTGTGAAACTGGAAGAAATTAGAATGATTGTTACATCCAGCATTCAAGAATCATTGTTCGTTGAATCATGCTCATCTCTCTTCTCTTTCATCCTCTTCTCTCATTTTTGTTTCAATGGGATACAAATGAGTTTCCCGACATGATTAAACCTATATCTGAATGCAAGATTTCATTCATAAGTTGCATTTGAATGAGAGATGGTTCAGATCCTATAATAAACGTCGAAATCGCCAAAGACCAAGTCCAGAGTCAGTTCATACTCTTCATTGACTTTTTCTGAGAACATAGAGATCTCAGAGTGAACTCGAGGATATCTTCCATTTCTCTATACTTTTTAATGTTTTTAGACCGTTCACGAATATAGAGTAAAACATATCACCTCTACAGTATCCAAACTTGCCTTGGAAAGAACATAGAGTAATAAAAGTTCCTCATCAAAAACAAACCGAGCGAGCAGAGTGAGCGATGATCTAGTATCTTATATGGGAAATGGTTATTATTAGCGAAAGATGAATTGTTGTGAGAGTAATAGAGATTATTGTTATTATTTATATTTAGATTATTATTTATTTTCCAACGTTTCACAGAAGAGAAATAGAAAATTTGGTGAAAGAAAAAGAATGATGATCGAAGAAGATATCATGAAATTCTCGAATGCTTGTCTCTCCCTCTTTTATTACCAAAGTTGCTTGAAACACATTTTTCGAGGAGAGCTACGATGAGAATTTGAAATTTGAAATTCATCGCTACCTCAATGAAGGGAGGGAGATTGAAAAGCTTCCTTTGTTAACCAATTAATGCTGCTCTCATAGTAAAATAACAAGCACATCTAACTCTGCTAGTGGTGCTTCAAAATAATCGAATGTAAGAAAGATCAAATAAATAAAAACACTGGGAATTTATCTCAATTCAACAATAGAAAAATTTCCCACCAGAATCCTATTAAAGAAGATAATTTTGAAGATCTACGACAAAGTAAATATATTATTACAATAAAATAGGGGTTAGATTTGATCAAAAGTTTTTAACTTGACTCCCTAATATGTCATGACTGAATTTTTAGATGGATTAGGCACACTTTGCCTCATGTCCCCTAATGCAACTGGTGGAGTGAAGACGGGCGGCCCAGATCGATCAATTGCAGCCTCGTTATTGACCAGTACAGCTGATGGATTTTCCGATATATTAGCACCAGCTTTGGCTCTCATCTCATCAAGAGAAGCTTTTTTCTATTTTATAACAACGAAACAACAGACACTTTAGGATCAGAATCTTTGCATACTTTTGTTTCAGGAAATTATATTTTTGTGCAATACCGTCTCCTGATAACACTGTCTCTCCTCTTTCATCTTGCTGAAGTGACTAATCAATTAATCAACCTAAAAAAATAATTATATTATTAAAACTATACTATTACGCTAATTATACTATTAAGATTACACGCAAGCTCACAGTCTTGGGAGACACTCAAGAAGAATGAAATTTGAGACAAATTCATTCTGAATTCAATAGAATCGTTTCAATTCCATAGCTTACTAAAAGTGATAAAATATACGTACTTCTTTTTTTCAAGTGAGTTATGGCCAATTCCAGATCACTCCTTTTGGGCCACAATAAATGGGAAAATTTCTACTTCCTCATTTCTTTGACCCTTGCCATTGGAATGGTGACACCGTTACCTCTTCCAAAAATTGAAATTAAAAATAAAAGCCTCCAAGTACCATCATTAGATGAATTCGCTCCTATTTTTCAAGCAAAACTTCGGGAATACTTCGAATCAGTCAACGTTTCGGTAGTTGAATGTCCAGATTTAACCAAACCACCAGCTAATTTGGCTGGAAAAGGTATCGGTGGCACAAGACGAGTTGTGGCCTCGCAAGGAGGAGTTTCAAACTTATTTCCTTATCCAATTATACCGATGCCCACCTTTTCACAAGTCCGCTTCGCACAAATGGCTGGTAAGCAATATTCATCATCAATTGATCTCATTATCATCATCAAAATTATCTTACCAACTGTCAGTGCATCTTTTTCAAATAAATATAAATCTCGAAAAGTTATCTAATAAGACTGTGAGAATCTGTGTATGATAAACTCAGACAAGACTTTCTTTCTGTTTTAGCTTCATTGCATTTTTTATACATTTTTTTCAGGTTTCAAAGAAGAAGCCCACGTTATTGGACAAGGCCAAGGTCCGGTGGCAATAACCGGTGAATTTTCTGTGTCTGTACCGAATTTATATTATTATCGAGACAAAGAATTGAATAAAACGACAGTGATTCATGGAACTCGATTGATGACGATGGCAAAGAAACCTAACTACACGAGGGAATATGATAACACTGGTGTCAATAGTATTGTATCTGATTTGTACATTACCGAAGGTAAACCAGGTAAAGTTTTGAAAATTACGGCAAGAAAGCGAATCAATGAGGAGGGTAAAAATTTGATTGTCGCAATGAGAAAAATTTTAAGCCAGCAAAATACAACTAACACTATTGCTATGGGCGGTATTTTTTGGACAAAATCTGGAAACATCCAGATACACACTGTGCTCAAAGAATTTGGTGAAAGAAAAGACACCCCAGATAAAGTGAAAGAATGGCAGTATTTCCACGAAGCTGGACCTGTGATGCTATGTTTATCAACGCTCTATTCCAAGGACCCACAAAATTGGGATGTTCGATTAGATCATACCCACTGTTATGGTGAGAATGGTAAAGGTGGGCATTTTTGGCAAGATACGACACCTGATCGAATCGAATATGAAGGCTATTTCAATTTTGCAACTCATGCTTACAGGGCTGGTCAGCCATGAGTTGAAAAACCCGAAGGCTCTGCTAAACTTGACAAGGCACTGAATTGAGAGTTCAAACGGTTTTGAAAACTAAATCTAATTCAATGATTCAATGCCTAATTAATAAAATAAGAATTAAATGATGAAAATTAAGTGTCGGACTAATGTCAATGAATCCCTCTATGATTCCAGCAATATGTACTATTTGGTGATATAATTTTTGTGCACTATCAGGTTTCGCTCATTTAATCCATGTCATGTTCCATTTTAGAATTTTGACAAAATGGAAGGAAACACAACAAGCTTCAGGATTAAGACAATTATTTTACTATTATCATCAGTTAAATCACAGAAAAACACAGAATGAATCTTCTTCTATTTCCTCTTTCTATTATATATATCTTCCTCAACAATTGATCAAAACTTTTCTTCGTTAAAACGAAATCAAATCTATTGAATGATCAACAATGATCATACAACATATTTCCTGACTTTAAGTCATTTCGATTCTGCTCGAAATAGAGAGAGACATTTGAGATATGGGCATGGACATCTTTTCCATCCACTTCATAAATTACTGTCTTTGTAATATCTTGGAAACAGATAATCCCTTTCACCACATAGGGTCCTCGAATATCTCTCTTCTTTCCCTGAGAAGAAAGTTTCGCTAAAATTTTACTGCCCTTCCTGATTTGACTTATTGAGTCTATGAACTAAATTTAGTCGAATACTTTTCAAATACAATTAGATTCACTTTTCTTTCATGTTTTATGGTCGAATCCCTAAACTCAACTCTTCTCAATCTCTAAAGAATTGTTTTACATAAAAATGAGCAACAACACTCATCATTCTTGGTGAAGTTTCTAAAACATTCATTATTATTCTTGTTCTGATCAATTTAATAATGTTATGGCCCTAGAACTCAATAATACGAGTCTAGGAAAATCTTCATCAAGAATGATATGATTGTTTAGCGGAGAAAGAATTGTTGTAGTGTTGCACATTATTTTCTCTCCTAACACCACGAAGAATTAATCATCATTGACTGGTTCTAACCTATTCCTCGTAGTGTTCCAATAATAACAGACTTCGATGCCATCTCCTACGTAGTGTATCGAATGTTTCTCTATTAATTACGAGTATTCTCTTAATTTAATCGTGAGTTTATCTCATATTATGGTGTAGTTGTCTCTCCTAAATTTTTATATCTTATTTTCCACGGAGGACACTACAAATAATATGGGTCACAACATCACCCCGGGTTCCTAGTTTCGACTCCGTTCAAAATGAGGAAATACGTTTGCGATATGTGCTCTGAATTTCTTTCCTCTCACCTTATAAATAACACATTTTGGGACATCTTGAATTTTTATCACTTTGACAACTTGAAAAGGACCTCTGATTTCTTTCTTCTTCCCTTTCGACACTATTTTAACTAGAATTTTGCTTCCATCCTCAATTTTATAGGGTTTCAAATTTTCTTTCCTCAGCATTCTCTCTCTCATTTCGGGAATCTTATCGTCTGAGAATGGATTTTCACACAGTTCATCATATGCGATTGAAAATTCTCGATCAGCTTCCAGATAAGCTGACTTTTGTTGGAGTTTATAAATAGGAGAACATCCCAATGTAGAACAATAAGACCGGTTAGAATGCTCAATAGCATCTCGCAGCAAGTCCTTTCAATTAGCTTCTTTTTCATGGATTTTCATGAACATCTTGATATCGCTCATTTTTCTCTCCACTAGTCCATTGGATGCTGGATGATGTGGACTGGTGTGCTTGATTTTTATTCCCAATTTTTCTCCCCAGCCGAGGGAAATTTTGGAGCAAAAGGATCGTCCATTGTCGAAAATCATGGTTCTGATTGAAGGCAAATGCTTCAATGAACTCAGGAAGCTCATCACACTCAGAGGATCTTCTCTCATGGCTTTGCCGAGAGTCATTCGAGTTGCTTCATCGACAACCAACAAAAATGAGCGAGTAGTATTTTGATCATCACTCCTTTTGGACAATTCACCAGAATCAATATGAGCAGTTTCAAAAGGAACAGACACTTTAGGATCAGAATCTTTGCATACTTTTGTTTGAGGAAATTATATTTCTGTTCAATACCGTCTCCTGATATCACTGTCTCTCCTCTTTCATCTTGTTGAAGTGACTAATCAATTGATCAACCTGAAAAAATAATCTATTAAGATTACACGCAAGCTCACAGTCTTGGGAGACACTTGAGAAGGATGAAATTTGAGACAAATCCATTCTGAATTTAGTAGAATCGTTCACAACGTTCACAACTTCATTTGCCCTTCTGTGAAAATCGTTTCAATTCCATAGCTTACTATCAGTAATAAAATACACGTACGTCTTTTTTTCAAGTGAGTTATGGCCAATTCCAGATCGCTCCTTTTGGCCCACAATAAATGGGAAAATTTCTACTTCCTCATTTTTTTGACCCTTGCCATTGGA
The DNA here is from genome assembly GCA_003956705.1 of Brevipalpus yothersi. NCBI lineage: Eukaryota > Metazoa > Arthropoda > Arachnida > Trombidiformes > Tenuipalpidae > Brevipalpus > Brevipalpus yothersi. The sequence goes on along the minus strand of QZCP01000197.1, from coordinate 18,453 downwards.
ATGGTGACACCGTTACCTCTTCCAAGAATTGAAATTGAAAGTAAAAGCCTCCAAGTACCATCATTAGATGAATTCGCTCCTATTTTCCAAGCAAAACTTCGAGAATACTTCGAATCAGTCAGCGTTTCGGTAGTTGAATGTCCAGATTTAACCAAACCACCAGCTAATTTGGCTGGAAAAGGTATCGGTGGCACAAGACGAGTTGTGGCCACGCAAGGAGTATATTCAAACTTATTTCCTTATCCACCTATACCGATGCCCACCATTTCACAAGTCCGCTTCGCACAAATGGCTGGTAAGCAATATTCATCATCAATTGATCTCATTATCATCATCAAAATTATCTTACCAACTGTCAGTGCATCTTTTTCAAATAAATATAAATCTCGAAAAATTATCTAATAAGACTGTGAGAATCTGTGTATGATAAACTCAGACTAGACTTTCTTCCTGTTTTAGCTTCATTGCATTTTTTATGCATTTTTTTCAGGTTTCAAAGAAGAAGCCCACGTTATTGGACAAGGCCAAGGTCCGGTGGCAATAACCGGTGAATTTTCTGTGTCTGTACCGAATTTATATTATTATCGAGACAAAGAATTGAATAAAACGACAGTGATTCATGGAACTCGATTGATGACGATGGCAAAGAAACCTAACTACACGAGGGAATATGATAACACTGGTGTCAATAGTCTTATATCTGATGTGTACATTACCGAAGGTAAACCAGGTAAAGTTTTGAAAATTACGGCAAGAAAGCGAATCAATGAGGAGGGTAAAAATTTGATAGCCGCAATGAGAAAAATTTTAAGCCAGCAAAATACAACTAACACTATTGCTATGGGCGGTGTTTTTTTGACAAAATCTGGAAACATCCAGATACAGACTGTGCTCAAAGAATATGGTGAAAGAAAAGACACCCCAGAGAAAGTGAAAGAATGGCAGTACTTCCACGAAGCTGGACCTGTGATGATATGTTTATCAACGCTCTATTCCAAGGACCCACAAAATTGGGAGGTTCGATTAGATCATACCCACTGTTTTGGTGAGAATGGTAAAGGTGGGCATTTTTGGCAAGATACGACACCTGATCGAATCGAATATGAAGGCTATTTCAATTTTGCAACTCATGCTTACAGGGCTTTTCAGCCAAGAGTTGGATAGCCCGAAGGTTCTGCCAAACTTGACAAGGCACTGAATTGAGAGATCAAACGGTTTTGAAAATTAAATCTAATTCAACGATTCAATGCCTAATTAATAAAATAAGAATTAAATGATCGAAAATTAAGTGTCGGACTAATGTCAATGAATTCCTTTATGATTCCAGCAATATGTACTATTTGGTGATATAATTTTTGTGCACTATCAGGTTTCGCTCATTTAATCTAGGTAAACTTTAACTCAAGATTTCGATGAATATTGATAAACATTCTAGAAGGCATATGTAGCATATTTCATTGAGAGCAGGAAATTGAAATGTTGATGAAAATTTCATCGATAAAAATGGAGTTATCCTCTGATTAGAGCATTCAGAGTGAAAAAAACATCGATCAGAACCATCTTGAGTCCCCAATATTATTTATTTTCCAACGTTTCACAGGAGAGAAATAGAAAATTTGGTACATCATGTTCGAATGTGTCAAATCGAATATGAGATTAAATGGTTCGTTCTCTGATTACGTCGGGAGATCAAGGGCGGTGGATTTGCAGTGTTTTGATTTGACAGATAAATGAATCACACTCTTCAATCACAAATCACATCAAGTTATACATAGTTAATCTTCCGAGCACAAATATCACAATTGATGAAAAATGAGTATTCATATGGGGAGAACAACCTTAGTTTCTTAGTTCAATTGCATTAGAGAGCAAGAATGATGATCGAAGAAGATATCATGAAATTCTCGAATGCTTGTCTCTCCCTCTTTTATTACCAAAGTTGCTTGAAACACATTTTTCGAGGAGAGCTACGATGAAAATTTGAAATTTGAAATTCATCGCTACCTCAATGAAGGAAGGGAAATTGGAAAGCTTCTTTTGTTAACCAATTAATGCTGCTCTCATAGTAAAATAACAAGCACATCTAACTCTGCTAGTGGTGCTTCAAAATAATCGAATGTAAGAAAGATCAAATAAATAAAAACACTGGGAATTTATCTCAATTCAACAATAGAAAAATTTCCCACCAGAATCCTATTAAAGAAGATAATTTTGAAGACCTACGACAAAGTAAATATATTATTACAATAAAATAGGGGTTAGATTTGATCAAAAGTTTTTAACTTGACTCCCTAATATGTCATGACTGAATTTTTAGATGGATTAGGCACACTTTGCCTCATGTCCCCTAATGCTACTGGTGGAGTGAAGACGGGCGGCCCAGATCGATCAATTGCAGCCTCGTTATTGACCAGTACAGCTGATGGATTTTCCGATATATTAGCACCAGCTTTGGCTCTCATCTCATCAAGAGAAGCTTTTTTACCCAAACTTAACACCAGATATGCACCAGAGGCTGCTACCATAAGGCAACTTGAAAATGCAACCTATGGAAGTGAAAGAATTCAATGAAAATTTGATCTCCAAAATTACAAGATAATTGTTCAGAACTCGTGGTCAGAATAAATTCATGAAACTATTTTGAAGGATAAATCGAATAAAACTTGACTCTCTCACTCTCTCACTCTCTCACTCACTAACGATTCATCTCGTTCTTTCTTCCTGATTGAATGAAAATTCCTCCAGACTGTAAACGTAGAAGGTAATGTGTAGTAGATGTGGCACACAGATGAGCGTCAATGGTTACCTAGATTCTCAGGCGAGCATATGTATTCGTAGTGGGCAAGAATTTCAAACACCTCAAACAACAATGAGGAGACCTCATAAATTGAAACTGTCATACATTTTACGAATACAGGGTGCAACTAGAATGATTTGAATACTCACAGAAATTGAATGATCCTTGAAGACTGGCAGAATTCCGAACACAAGATATGTGACAGCTCGGTACCAGTGAGGCTTGTTGTCAAAGAATCTCGAAGGAATATGTGCAAAATCAAGGTAAACAAAAAAGCAGGGTGATTCGATGAGAGTCATTGTGAAGCCCTCCAAACACAGTAGTACACCAACCAAAATTTGTAATGTTAATATACTTAAGATACCAAATAGGATAGCTAAAAGACCGGCAAGAGTGGCTACTCCTCTTGCAATGGTATTAAAGATCCAGGATCCCTGCTGATTGGCATTATCCGGTTGACCAGTTTGGTTGAAGCCACCAGTTGGATTACGGAGGAATGTGTTGAACATCGTCAAGTAGAATGCCGAAGCAAATTATAGTATAATTTATTACGTTTATGTAAATAAACAGAGGTCCCAGTCAAAGTTTCTCGGATGAATTGCAAGAGAACAATCCACAAGCTTGAGTTCCTATTCGTTTCTTCTTTGAGAGTTAATGATGATGAATGGGAAACATATTATTGGCAATATTTGCTTTGATTTCGTTTGATCACAAGCCGAAGGTAATGATGATGACAATAAGTCAAACAGAGTCTATTACAACCAAGTCTTCGGTCTTTTCATCACTAATGAATGGCCACTGGAATGAAATCAAAGGAAAAAAATAGCTACAATTCCAATGTCAATGGCCAAATCAATCAGTTACCAATTGATCAGCCTCTGATAGACGATTCAATGAGCTGCACACCGATACACATACACAGAGAAAGATATGAATCAACTTGTTCATCTACAATAATCACTTGTAATCATGACTACGAACACATGGAGAGAGAGAGAGAGAGAGAAAAAAGCGATGATCCAAGTTGAATTAATCCATCTGTTGAGGATGAGATAAAAGAAAGATTTACTCTCAAATTGATGTGTTTGTGGTGAGTACAAGATCCGGCAAGTTCCCAGTAGCGTAAACTTTTCCACAGACCCAATCTCACGCACACCCACCAGTGTCAGGGTCACTATCAGATTAAATCTTTCTTGACACTGATCACTTGATAATCAAAAACTTGATCAACAATTAATTTGATTAAATGAAAAGAAACGAAAAAAAAAATTTTCAAGAGTTTAATTTTCGTTGAAAATTTTCTCTCTAAATTCTCAAACTGGGCTTCCAACAGATGGCGTTACTCTGAAGAACAACAGTAGCGCCTCTATCGGAATGTTTTCTCACATGTTTTGATTGAAAACCGGCAAAAAAAATTAATGTTTTGATTAATGAATAAAAAAAAATTATCATGATGACAAGTTGAGAAGAGAGGATAAATTTTTCCACTAGAAATTGTACTCATTTATGATTGTCAGCTTGATTGATTGAGCCTTGAGTTGCCGGTATGCCTGCGCTGGTGAAAAAATCGGTAAACAGTCTGTCTGATTATGTGAAAAGTTTAGATGCAAATACTATTGAAAAACTTTACGCCAAAAGTTCATCGTGTTGTTTGGCCATATTCGGACAATTGACACCGCTTGCAAAACACTATGTGATTAGATTATTATGGGTTGAACAAGGGATTCCAAAAGCGGTTATCTCATCTTGGGTAACACAGAACGCTATTGCGTAAGTTGAACATGTCTATGTGAATATTCCCACACAGATATATATCAGTAACACTGATTCATTGTCGATTGCTGTGTGAAGGTTGCAATCGATGTTCATGATGATGCAATCCAGTAATTATCGACTCTATGCTATATGTAACATTACTATCTTTTTTTGTCTTTTCTTTATCTTTTTTTTCACACACTCATTATCACCACCAATCTACTACTGTCAGGGAGAACACCGAGACTGCTGAATTGTTAACCAGATTAAGAATATGGTCAGAATGTCCAATACACGGTTCATTGCCAGGATTTAAGCTGAACAGTACGTTCCAAAATAATTTGAGAGTTGCCTTGCTTGGAGGGTAAGTTGCAGCAACAGTTGTGTGTGTGGATGTGTGAGAATCAAACTTCTTCAAATGGCAAACTGAATTTATCCTTGCTTCATCTACCCTTTTTCTCAGAGGCGAATCATGGGCCATCAAGCCGTGTGAAGATAAGGATAAGCATGGTAGAGATATAAAATTTTTAGATTCTTATGCCATGGAACGGTGGGAGTGCATCTTGCATTTCATGGTTGGATCATTACAAGATAACGAAAGTGTTAGCAAAGATACTGTTGATACTCTTGTGAGTGGTAACTTGATTAACTATGATTCTTCTACCACGGAGGCTCCCACGATCACAGCCGATGGGTTTAAATTTTTATTAATGGACACCAAATCACAAGTATGGTACTTTTTGCTCCAGTATTTGGGTACTGTTGAAAAGAAGAATCTTGATCTCGTTGAATGTTTAACTTTTCTTTTCCAATTAAGTTTTCTCACTCTTGGTAAGGTGAGTCATCATCGATTGGGCATGATTTTTTTCGTCTCCAAAGCATTAAAGAGAGTAGAAAGTTTCATTGACTTTTTTTGCTCCTATTGAATGCAACAGGGTTATTCAACTGCAACTCTGAGTGATTCGATGCTCACATTTCTTCAACATCTCCGTGAATTTGGTCTGATCTATCAGAGAAAGGTTAGCATTAGAAACATTCGAAAATTTATTCTATATGCTCAAGCAGGCATCTTAATGTCTTTGACACACTTGCTCGACTTGCTGCTGATTGATTTCAAGTGAGCAAGTGAGCGAGCAGCCTTGCTAATGTTTACATTCATTTGAGAAACGGCTTCTTTATCAAAACAAGGAGATTGTTTTCACTTCAGCCTTATTGTTATCAATTGAGTGCCTTTCCAGGACTCGGACTATTATCATTTCACACTTGAGCCAATTTTTATTTCTTTCTCTTTCTCTTTCTCTTTCTCTCTCTCCTCATCCTCCTCCCTCTCCTCCCCCCTTTTTCCCAGCGGAAAGACGGAAGATTTTATCCAACGAAACTAGTCATCAATTTAACAAGTAATCTAAACAAGGTGGAAATTGATAAGAGAGGAGAAGGCTTTATAGTTGTAGAGACTAATTATCGAATCTACGCATACACCAGTAAGCATTTCCTTGGTCATTTCCTGAAAAGGAATGAATTTGACATCATCATAACTTTTATCACGTCCATCACTTTCAGATTCATCTCTTCAAATGGCCTTGGTTGCTCTCTTCACCGAAATGCAATATCGCCTACAAAACGTCGGCATCGGAATCCTCACACGTGATAGCGTTCGCCAAGCACTCAAAAACGGCATTACTGCTGACCAGATAATCAATTTTCTCAAGGTCCATGCCCATCCACAGATGCGTAAAAATCCTCATATACTCCCACCAACTGTGATTGATCAAATTAAACTGTGGGAAATCGAAAGAGATAGATTCTTATTCAGGGAAGGAGTTTTATACAATCAATTCTTGTCACAAGGAGATTTTGATCTCTTGCGTACATATGCAAATGTGAGTAATTTTAGTTGATATTTTCTTTTTTCGTTTCTTTTTTTTCACAATCAAGAATAATCTTCATTTGTTTTTCTCTGCTTCCTAATAGGACGCTGGACATCTTATTTGGGATAATCCCAGCCGAAGAGTAATGGTTGTCAGCGTAGCAGGTCATGAAGACGTCAGAAGGTTTTGGAGACGACACAGAAGGGAGCAATAGTACACAAATTTTTTTTCTTCTATCATACGAATTAGCTCGTTCAACTCATTATACATTACATTCTTGAGCTTGAATTGTTCCTTTTTAATAAAACTTTAGAGCACCATACGCTTTCTCGTGATGTCAACCATTTCACTCACTTTCAGCTATGATATAGGTGAATGAATTTGTGGGATGGGTGAGTGTGGCCGTTTTCGTGGCAAAAGTAGAAGTAGAAGTTGTGAAGACCATCAGATAAGAGAGAAGAATGAGTTACGATTAGGATTCTTTGTTTTTTCCAAACATCAAAATATCAATGATCGCTAGTGTTGACGACAGAAAGCTTGTCCACGATTGGCTTTATTAACATCAATCTTACCAGGAACACTTATCAAATGATGATGATATCCGGTGATGGTTGGATGATGGCTTGTTTCACTAGACGCTTCAATGGAAGGAGGCTGTAATCGATGCGTCCAAGAGTTGGTTTCATGAGTACCATTATTGGCTTCTGCACCAATACCACCTCCACCTCCCCCACCACCGGAACTTTGTCCTTCGAGGGTCAGTGTTGAAAAATAAGGCTTTAAACTTGGTTTAGGGGTTGAGGATATACTAATATCGTCTATCTCTGGTCCAGAATCACTCCAATCACCAATATCGCTTCCATCAAATAGCTCTTTAATTTCACTTTCATTCGAAACTGAATCAAGTGCTGACTTTAAGTCTTCATCAGATACGATAGCCTCAGCAGCCGAAGGTGGAATAGCTTTCGATTTACGAAGTAACCGGATTAATTTTTGTTTCAAATTTCGTTGTTCAGCATCACTTTTCACATTATCAGAGCCACCAGAGGCGGCAATACCACTGATACCATCTTTCTTACGATTCATTCGTCTGGTCCATTGATTAATTTTGTCCATGGTCGACATGGGCGACAACAATTGTGTGAATCAAGTGTTTTCAACTCCACAATACAAGGTGACAGTAAGAGGAAGAAGTCGAAGACGAAGAAGAAGAAGAAGAATAAAGTCAATGTGTTCAAAGAAGAGCTGCTATGCTTTTCCAGGGATGCGGAGAGATGATTTGTTGACAAAAATGAATAGACAGTAGTAGAAGGGAAAGAGAATAATTGTGAATGATCCTTATTGGTTGATGGATACTGTTTGCGATTGTATCGAGCACATAAGGATGATGATGAATAATATTATGTAAAAGGGTGAGCAATCAGAAGAATAATCAAAAGTGTGGGAGAGAGAGAGACAGACAGAGAGAATGATCAAGAAGACAGTGTCAGTGTGATTGGAGTGAGCATGAAGAAGATATCTCCATGCAAACAATTAATTGTGGAAAAAAGTATACATATATATATATATGTGATGTGTTAACACTACTGTATATATTTTTTTGATCACGTCGATGGTGTTGGACCGGATTGTGTGTGTGTGTGTGTGTGTGTATGTATGGGAGAGACTGTGTTTTTTTGTGTGTGTATGAATGTTATCACGAAAGCAAAAAATGAGAGGAGTGAAGAGAGATGAACACAGTTGATTAAAGGGAAAAAGGAGAGAGAGAGAGAGACAGAGAGCGAGACAAAATTCGATGATATATATATATATATTAATAAATGTATATATAATGTGTAATGTTTGATGATGATTAATCAACAAAATTGAACACTAAACTAACCATCTGATATATCAGAAGGCCCAACCAATCAAATTATTCAAAATCATTACACACATACCATTTCATCATCACTCGGAAATTCATTTGATTGAAACACTCTCCCAAACATCATAACACACACAAATTCATGAAGCAAGAGAAGCAAAAACAAGATTCAATTGAACACAACATTCAACAAGCTTTCAAAAGCCGAAGCAAGCAAAGCAAAGCAAAGCAAAAACTAGTTAGCCAACAGATGACACTAGTTGACAATTGATTAAATTTCAACCTTTTTTGGGCGGTTCATTTGAAATGTTGCCAAGAAAAAGAAAAGTTCTTCTCTCTCGATTGTAAGAAGAGAGATTCGAATTTCAAGTTTGCATGAAAATCGTATTGCAATAGAAGTTCATGAAACTAGGGAGAAGGAGAGAGAGAGAGAGATGTTGATAATTTTTGTGTGTATGGAATGTGAAGATTAGTCAAGAATGTTGATGATTGAAGGAGAATCTTTATTTTTGCACATTGGTATTAACTAGTATTAGTAGTTGTAGTGCTGTTTGTGTGATGGATGAGTTGACTGTGAAATGATGCGATATATTCAATGCTGATGATGATGATGACAAAGATGGAAAGGGTTAAGTGAGAAGAAGTGTGTATAAGTTCTATGTTTTTATGAAATAGCAAATTTTTTGGTGGAAATTTTTCTCCAACATCATCGAAAATCGTTTTTTTCCAAAATCAAAACGATTTTCATGAATCGTAAATCGTTCCAATATTTGGCTAGAATTTGGCTGCCAAAGAGCAGCGCCACATTGAATACAAGGCAGCACATCTGTTGTGAGAGAGGTTTGAGCGCGAATATACAGCTTTAACATTGTGCTTGTGAAGAGTGTTCATTGAAAAGCCTTTGTTTACATTATTGGTCTTGTTGATTGTAATTTATTTTGGGGGTCCTTTTTCTTTTGGTGTGGCTGATTTTTTTTGATCATTATTAATCTGTTTCCTTTCTACTTTTTGTTCCCTTGTATTTTGTAGCGACAACAAGTGATAATTGATTTTGTTCAACACACACACATCAATCATCAATAGGAGAAGAAAGTGTTTATAGCTGACCTTCTTCTTATTTCCGAAAAGTGTTTGGTGAGATCTGATTTCCCTCTCTAATCAATACCCTAGCCATCAAGATGGATGATAAGTTTAGTATTGAACAATTTACCATAATGCATCAATGGTATCATCAAGGTATGACGCGTGAAGCGTTATTACGATTGTATGAAGCAATCGAGAATATGTATAGACTACAATCATCCACCACAATTGCCGAAGAGCTGCTTCATTATCCTGCTCTTCATGAGAAGCTAGCCAATTCTATAAACAAAGTGTTTAATCGGGAAAATATGCCAGAGGAAGGAAGTAGTGAACTAATTCTTTCACCACCTTCACAACCGGAAGATCAAAGTCGCCATCATGTTATGGATTCAAGTAGCCCTGAGAGAGCATCCATTGAAGAAATTAACGAAGTTCAGCTTCCAGATACTGCTTTACAAGATATACTGAATGGCCTGGAGAATGATCCTGTTTTCACTGATGTTCTTAATCATTGCTGTTCGAAAAGAGATTTTCTTGGTCCTACCTCATCACCAATCTCTTTTTCTCCAACCTCATTGAATACTCCAAAAAATAATCATTTCCGATCACCACTATCCACACCCAAGCGGACAGATGTTGTCCGTGATCTCATGAAAGATCTCAGGACCCCTGTAAAGAAAGGAAGCATAGGATCATCACCATTATCTGCTGCTATTGAATCTTGTATTAATGATGAACATTTCACACTATCTCAATCACCTTTATCATCTCCTGTATTAGATTTTAATATGACTCTTAATTCTCAGTCAAGCACTGTTAAAGCTACCAAAACGGCTATCGTAAGCAATCCAACGTTGCCGTTGCATGTCAAATCAGGAAATTGTACCTATGTCATCACTACAACTGCATCTCAAGCGATTGCATCTGCTACTCCTGTACCTCAGATCGCCACGAGTAATCCAACAAAACTTCTTAGACACAAGCGAATCAACGTTGATCGCCTAGAAAGATCCAATATTCATGGTCTCAAACGCAAGTTAAATGATTCAAATGCTTTGGTAGTTAAACCTCCGCCTCCAATCAGGAAAGCGCTTCCCCAAACAAGCTCTTCGTCTGTTACCACAATTGAACAAGTCGTTGGCCAAGGAAACCAAACCACCGCTTCAAGTCGTACTAATCAAAAAAATCCTCTCTATCCGAGTGCTCGAGTTAATTTGAATCGAAGATTCGACAGTAGTACTAGTAATAATAGTAATAATAGTAATAATAGTAATAATAGTAAAGCTAGACGATCTCAAAATACTGATGAATCCCATAGTAATCAATCGAATGTTATGGATACTGAATTGCTCAAAAATATGAATGTCGATCAATTTCTATCTCGTGTTCATGAAAAGCGCTCCTAAACGCATCCCCACCTGATCAAAAGCATTCGAAAGCAATGCGTTAGACCAAAGTAACTCTCTTTCTCTCTCTTTTTTTTATTATTATTATTTGAATTAAAAGTCTCATCAGACAATTGAAAATTAGTCTCTATATTCTCAAATTTACCTGTTTAATTTTACGAAATGCAAGAATTAACAATTCATCTAACTATTTAACTATTCAAAGCGTGAGCTTCCATTCCTAGTTTTAATGTATTCTCATGAACTAATGATGATTCTCAGACTTTCTTCATCTTTTAGACATCAGAGCGCTCTTTCATCAACTTTTCCTTTGAGATTCGATTTGCCGTCTTTCTCTCTCTCTCTCCTTTCAATTGAGTCACAATTATTGAGGAATTGCTCGTAACATTTGGTCTCAAAGGCACCAAAGTATCATCAGAATCAGCCTAAAGGTAAACTTTTTTCTCTCTCTCTCTCTCTCTCTCTCTTCATCACTTGTTCTTCCGTTTCACCTATCGTTAAACTACTATCTGACACGCCAGTTCCCTTGATGATGAAGTGGTCATGATTGAGGTTGAGAAGAATAAAAGAGAAAAGAAATTTTATGCAAACCAAGTACTCTAATGGATAGAGTGAAGAAAATTTACACCAGACTCCAGTGCAGCCATTCTCATCACTCCCAAGTGATATTCCATTTCCAGATACCATCGATGGCCTGTTTGCCGGCATGCTGGAGTAAGATAATCTATCGAAATCATCACCAACATTCTTTTTTCCTCTCTCTTTCTCCCCCTTCATCCTTTCTTTTATCATCAGCCAGGTCACCATCAGCACCACCATCATTTTCACCCGACCCAATGTACTCAGTTAATCAAGCTGACTGCCTTCCAGTTAGCCTTACAGGCTTATGACCGGTGGCCAAGATCCGGCCTCAGAGCATGCGAAAATAGCTTCCACAACGAATACAGAGCCTCTCTCTTTTTTTCTTATTGCCCATCCTTTTGATCGCCATCAAGCTTTAACTTCATTATCACCTTTGCTCTGACTTACCATGACTTACCATGATTGAGCTTTTCTGTGGTTGATTTTTCAATGAAAATCATGGCTTCAAAATTAATCGTAACACTAAATGAGAACCTGTTCATAGAATCGAGCATTATCAACCGGGCAATCCAATGCCTATCCCATTTCTTCTTTTTTTACACTTGACGGCCAATTCATTAACTTCTACAACACTCAACTCGAGACTGTGGGCAATGAATATTCAATGAATTCAGCCACAAGCAATAAAACAATGAATCGATAATAAGATGGTGTTACCTTTCCTCCTCTCTATCTATTCACTTTGATTATTTACTGTTTACGATCATAATCTGCTTATTAATTGTGAAAATTTCTTCTACTGATTACATGGTGGGTACACAGTACGAGGTGCACACTCGAAGGGTGAAGATGAAAAATTTTCATCATCATCAAAGGCAAGCAAACAAAGAAGATACACACACACAAACCATCTATCATATTCTGTCCACCCTAAATCGAAGCATTTTCTCTCTCTCTCTCTCTCTCTCTCTCTCTCTCTCTCTCTCTCTCTCTCTCTCTGATATTTTATCCAAAAAACTATCCACTATCTATCCATCTATCGTCTTCGTATAAACTTGATACACATCACCGATGTGGCCGCTTCACACTCAACGCTCACGATGACTGAGAAAAAGGAAAATTTTGAGCTCATGAATCGATTATGTAAGGAGGAGGAGAAGGTATGTCTTACCACCTTGCCAATGATTTGCTTACCTTCCAGCATCCCATGATTGCCCCAAAGGTGCTGGCTACGCGGGAATAAAGAATTTTCTCATCTTCTCTTCCATCTTTCTCACTTCTTCTTTCACCATCATCATCTTTCGGTGGATTATGTAGAAAAAATTTTCGAATATCTTTCAGCTAATGGAAAAAGATGGGAGCTTCATTAATTTCATGATTTACCTTTATATGGTTCAAACACACCTCTTTTTCTCTTGATTTTTTGGATACCTTTTTGTGTGCCCAAAACTCAATAATATGAAAAAGTAATCTCAAGCCTTGAAAATGGCCTGATTTGCCTCTGTCTTTCCTTCTGATTATTACTATTATTATTACTATTATTATTATATTACCATTATTACCTGATTGTGATCACCCTTATTCATGATCATTTTCTTGTTTCTTCCCATTCTCACACTTTTTCCATCACTTTGATGATGATATTTTTCACGCTTTCAGTGATCAAAAATTGAAAAAAACTTCATCAAAATTGAATTGAGGAAAGACAAATTGTTTCAACATGTATGAGTTGGACTGATTTCGCTCATGCTATAGCACATCAACGTCCTCAGTGAACAGCTATCGTGACATTGAATTCATCATGTATCAATGATTCAATTCTTCTTCTCTTATATAATCGAAATCATTGAGTAACGGTATCATGGAAAGTTTCTTATTTTATCTTTTCACACGTGGTTAGGTGAGCTTTCCTCGTGTGAACTGATATTATTCTTGGTCTAAAATACGCTGAGAGAAAGCATGGTAAGAATTTTGGGAGATAATAATCAACGGTAGTCAAAGTCATCTATTTTAGTCATGAGAGAGAGAGAGAAACAGAAAGAGAGTTTCCTGAGCTTCCAAGCACAGCCAGGAAATTTACTTACACACGAAAAATTGTGAATACTATTTATAAAAGTCTAGTAAACATATTGCAATCAGTTTCGGTTTCTCTCAATGTGAACCATGAGATAATCGTCAATTCGTAATAAACATTTGTTTCAATTGAATTCATGTGACCAGTTGATTCGAAGAATGGATGCAATTCGAGATGTTGCGATGCAAAAAATAGTGATTGATCAGTTCAGATCACATCTACGTCAATTGGATACCAGTAAGTATGCTAAATCTTCACAAAGATCATTAGAATTGAGAAAAAATGGAAACAATTGCTTCTGTAGAGGCAAATATGAGGAATCATTGAAGTATTATAACAAGGTATGTTCAATAATTTCAACGGTATTCAAAATTGCATTCCAATCACACACACATTCACACTGTTATCACACACATGACAGAGTCTTTCAACTTCTCCTTCCGGTTCAAAAGAGCTCTTTTATTCATTGGCCAATCGAGCTACAGCATTATTTCATTTGGCTCGTTACAATGAATGTCTATCAGATATTGAGAGAGCATTTGCCTATGGTTATCCATTGGAATCAGCGGAAAAACTTATCCAGAAACAGATGATGTGCAAAAAAAAGCTCGAAGAATTATCTCCATCAATTTCCAATTCATCCACTCAACAAGCGACAGCATCATCAGAACCGATAACAAATCAGAATCAGAATACTGAGGTGGAAGAAGAAGAAACTCATCCAGTGAATAGATTTCACGTTCATCCGAAAATTTTGGTGGCTGATCTAAATGATAAAGGTCGTGGATTGATTGCCGATGAAAATATTCCAATTGATAGCCAAATTTTGGTTGACCAGGCGGTCGTTTGCTCACTTTCACCCGATAATTTTCTTAATCACTGTTACCATTGCCTGTGTCCGGTACAATATCAGCCATATCCATGTAGAGGCTGTAATCAGATTGTTTTCTGTGATAAAAAATGCTCTGATACCGCATGGGAACAGTATCACTCGCATGAGTGTAAGTACCTTGATTTTTTTCAATTTTCGGAACACTTCCACTATTCGCCCAGAATGGCAGTGAAAATATTACTTAAATACGGTATCAACACATGCCTTAGTCATCATCGGAATTTCTGTACAAGTTTTGGCAAAAGTTCCGACAAAAATACCCAGAGCACATCTATTGAGCAACAAAATGCGTTCCTATTTAACACTAGTCCCGAAAAGATTGAATATCCTGAAATATATTCTCTGGTAGAACATCCGGAAGATGGTAACGATTATAGACTGTTCACACTGAAAATTGTGGCCTTTCTAATGGAAATCGTTGGACACACATTTGTCGATCAAGATTTGTTCGATATCCAAACGATTTTGGTGAAACATTTTCGTCAAATCCAAGTCAATGCTATCGCCATCCAACATCGATCAGTCGGTCCATCATCAATGGATCCATCTCTACCGGAAGTTAGTGAAAAAGAAATCGGTTGTGGACTATTCCTCAAATTTCGTTTCATCAATCACAGCTGTAAGCCAAACTGTTGGATTACTTACTTCGATGGCCACATACTAACAATGCAATCATTGAGCCCAATAGAAAGTGGTCAAGAAATTACAAATGCCTATGGTGTACACTATCGATATCAGGTCAAATCACTGAGACAAAAATTACTTCAAGAATCTTACTTCTTTTCGTGTACATGTGAAGCTTGTTCAACCAATATGCAACCTTTGAATAAGGCTTTTTTGTGTCCCGAGTGTGAAGGTCCAGTGGTATGTGATGCGACCATAGTCTGTCTGGATTGTGGCAAAAAAGATCATATAGATGTGGAAAAAATTCTATTCGAAGCTGATCCATGCATCAAACTTGTACAAATCGATGAAAAAGAAATAGGAACCGATGATATTCGGCTACGACTACTTGAGAAAACTTTGCAAGAAAGTTATATTGTACTTTCTAGAATTTTGTACAAAACCCATCAAGAAATGGCTAAGCTCATCCGAAAATTACTATACTGTTGGATAAAATTAGAAAAAAGAGACAAAATGGTTCCTCTAAGTTTAAAGCTACTCGAAAATGTAGAAGCATGCTTCGAACCGATCGACATGAATGTTCTGAATGCTCTTCTTGTGGTTTTGTATTGTCACCAGAATCAATCATGTTATGGAGAAGATAGTTCAGAATATCTAACGATTTGTGATCGAATCAAGAGTCTTTGTTTTAAATTGTTCCCAAAGTCATCAGAAGAGGCTAAAAAAATTCTCACTAGGTTTGAAATTTGAAATAACTATTACCTCATGCATCATTCATCAACGTATCCAAAAACTGACAATTTTCCTAAATAGATTCAATTTTCGAACCATTTTCGGTAATAAAGAATGAATTGCTTCACTATATTGTCCAATGAATTCAAAACAATTAGCTTTATTGGCTAATCAACTGCAATTAACAATTGAATCCGCTAGTCTTCTCAACTCGAGAAGATGAAACTCTTCACTATTCGAATTTGTCTGAATATGTGAATTTTATGATGAATTTATTCCTTTCTGGGTCGCCAAGTTCTTCTTTGACCCTAAGAATCAGAGATTGACAATTTTCAGTGAGTTTGATGAAGATTTTGTGAGTTTTTTGAGTTTTAAGAAAATTCCAAACTGAAGTTTTGTTACCTCTTCAATTGTACTGTTCATGCATCAAATGTAATTAATTTTCGTTGGGCTCATTTCCAATTGTAGAAGAATGATTTCTATCGCGTAGAAATACCGAAAGCAAAACTTATCTCAAAAAATGGCTAAATAAATCCAAACTTCGAGGTACTGGAAGGTAAAGGCCTCAATAAACCGATTCTAGAGTTTATTAAACAATAGATGCTCATCAAACGCTTTATTCTTTTTATATCTAAGATCGAATTTCGAAGAAAAGAAAAAGAAGTTCGGACCTCGTGAAAAAGGAGAAAAAACGTTTATACAGTATGTAAAGGCAATAAACTCAGTGATTTCGGTAGCTAAACCGTGAAGTTGAGTACAGCAAAACACCATGAGCTTCTCAGATACCTTTCCCTTTGCGGGCTTATTTTTCAGTTTTTTCATCAACTGAGTATTAAAGTATCTAACTCCACACTGAAGTTAGATGTAAAAAATCGAAACTGATGAAAAGATCACCGATTCCCATGTTTTCTACGAAGTCCGAACTTCTCATGTATGTTTAGCTTTGATGTAAATTATAAGAATCGATGAATGAATCTATTTTCCATAAGGTTCTCTCCATTTCACGGAGTCTGGACTTTTTTTGCTCGTTATATTCGTTTAAAAACTTCTCAAACGATGATTTTCCATGGAAATCTCACAAAATCCATAGAAATTGAGAGTTTTGAGTCATTTAGGATGTATTCAGCTCCGAACATTGAGTATTTCAGCTTTTAGCACCTCTATTTCTTTACTAACTCATCTTTTTTTCTGATTTTATGGTAAACCTCGAAGCTCTATTATATCTGAATGCCTCTGAACTGAGATGAAGAGAATATAATGTTTTACTCTCAACGTTCAAGAAAGCTTTTCAAAATTACAATTAAGTCCGAATGAAAATGATCAGTCTTCTTGATCGAAGGCTCATTATTGAAAGAACAGTTTTGACTTGAGGAAACAATTCTAAATAGTCATCAAGTTGCCGAAAAAAACATTAGAAACCCAGCTCCTTCATTTTGGTTTACTGATTTTGAAACAAAGTTTGCTTTACTTTCAAATTATTAGCCCCAGATTGGCGTGCCAAAAAAGATCAGTGAGTCAGTTAAATCCGATGACTGATGGCCTGTCTATTTGCGATTCAGTATTCATTTGGTTAGTTAGTTAGTTAGTTAGTCGGCTGGTTATTCAGCAGCAAATGTTCTTCTCGTTGATCATTCTTGAAAAAGAGAATCCATCAAATCACACTTATTAGAACTCAGTTCACACGATTTCACGCTATATTTTCACTTCAACTTGGAACAATTGAGAGACAAACAAGCGAAAGAGAGATGATCAAATAGAGTGTCCAATTTGAGAACGCGCGTGTTTAGGTAGGAAAGATGATCATGAAATCCCAAATTCTACTATCATGACAGAACTTTTTAGAAAAGCCCTGAAAAAACTCACTACAATTGAGTCATCATTCAAACTATAATTTTTTCGATTCGCTTCTCATTTTCATCTTGTTCTTGCTCGCTCTCTCAATCAACTTCATCGTTTGCCGAAAATATTGGCCCCTGTAATGTGGTCATCATCATGAAAAATACATTTTTTTGACCAACAATTCTTTTACAATCGCTCCCTTTTCGGGCCAATCAATCAGTCAATGATCATCGTCCTGTCGCAATTGACCCTCACTACCTGTTGATCCATATTTATACTGAGAATTTGATGATTCTCTTCACATATTCTACTTGGGAGCTGATCATTTTCGATTGATGTTCGTTGATTAAAGGCGCTAGTTCAATCTCAATGACAACTGATTATTATTAGGTAAGAAAAGAGAATGGATTGGACCAATTTAAATACACTTTTATTAACCATACGCGCAGCTAAAATTTCACTCCACAATATTCGACTCAGCCTACTGAATCCACTAATAGACACTCAATCATTTCAACGGGCCATTCTGTGAATCCATCACCCAAACTCGCCACTTTCAGCTGAACCACTATTCAAAGTCAATCTTCTTCACTATCCCATGAAAAATATGTACTCTCACACACCGGGACAGTCAATGAATCGGTAATGAATGAATAAACCCATTGGCCAGTGGGAAAAAAAGTTCCAGTGAAAGTTCTCGCTATACTTCTCTCTCTTTCTCTTTCTGACCACATCGGGAACCCATTGCGGTGTCCGCCGCTTACTCCGCATGGGTCTTTCTAACTCCAAAATCCTAAGACTAGTCTTTTGCCATGGGCCAAAATCTGCTAGCATGGTGAGCAAGTGTGTTTGAAAAATGTCCACCTTTTTTCATTCTCTCTCTCTCTCTCTCTCTCTCTCTCTCTCTCTCTCTCTCTCTCTCTCTCTCTCTCTC
>QZCP01000196.1:0-81008 GCA_003956705.1 Brevipalpus yothersi | reverse complement strand
GAGAGAGAGAGAGAGAGAGAGAGAGAGAGAGAGAGAGAGAGAGATGATTCGAGTGCTCATGGTGGGGACATTTTCATCAGAAGATGCATACTCCTCAAGCTGAAAATCAAATAAGATTATCTTACAGCATCCACCCGCAGCATGAGTTTGCTTGAGCAAACCATGAAAGTGAATTGTTTGCATGGTAATGAAGACTGCACTCTGCTAGAGTGAAGACATGAGTAAGTCAACGAAATGAATGAGCAGCCCTACTTTTGTTGTTGATGCTGAGAGAGAGAGAGAAAGAGAGAGAGAGAGAATGTTTAAGATAACTCATTCGACCTTCAGTATTCAATCAACTGGTGAGAAAAACATTCAAAAACAATTTCAGGTATGATCATTTTACACTTTGTTTCATTAAAATTGATTAGAGTGTACATGTTGTTGATGATTTATTGGTAAAATGTTCGAATGTGGAAAAGATCATGAGGCTTCTGATTCTGGTCCAGTGAGTCTAAGTGTTTGGTAAGAAAGAAGGAACAAGTTTCTGAAATATACAGGAAAAGAATATTGCTATATTTCTTAGAGAGAAAAGTATTCCCGAAAAATCTTCCAATTAGGATATTTTTGGTATCGCTTGACTGTCTAAATTCGAACTGAATCTATCCAAAAGCCAATGTCGCAGCAAGCTTCTCAGTCTCATCTTTTTTTGGAATAACATCGAAGAAAAATTGGCAAACATCTTATCATACGGGCACTTCAGTTGAATTGCTGGAGAAAATATTTTGATGGCAGTTGGCCTCCTTATGCTACTAAGACGTGAGATGATTAATCGTTTCATAAATTTCAATCGATAGTTTATCATTCACTTTACGAGCTGAGAGAATTGCTTCTCTTTCGCTAATATTCTTTCAGTTAAAGCTGAAAAGGCTGTCCAACTGAAGCAGGCTGGATGTTTCAATTTGGTCCTCACAGCGTAACAACATTGTGATTCATGCTTCTTGGACCCTCAATCTCTATCTCAACCCACCAATTTCATTCGAACGCTCTATGGCCTGTAATATATCTAAAAATGACATTAGCTTTCTCTCCCCCTCTCTCTCTAACACTTCCACTATTTCTCTTCTGTCCTTCTCCTATCCTGTAAGGAGGAGAAAGAATATGTATTTCAAAATATTGAAGAAGTTGAAGGGATAAAGCGGAGCACAGGCTGGCTCACTTATACCCCCCTGAAAACCTGCCAAAAAGAATCATCAGAAGCACTAGAATTCATGTTATATCATTCATCATGGACATTCGCTTTGATTATATCCTGGTGAACGTTCACTTTCGGAAACACTTGAAGCGTTCAACAAGACCGTGCACCGATCCAGTTGGAAATGCATGGAGGCTGGAAGATGGAATGAAGATGAATATTGAAGGCTGAAGAGAAGTAGAATAGGATTCTAGTTTCATTAATCAATGTGAAAAGTGATCAATTGCAATTTCTATCCACATGATCATTTCATTCAACACCTTGATGCGAATCATTCAAATTTCCTTCCAAATGATTTTTTCGCTCAATGTATCCACTCATCTAGCAAATTTTGCCTATATTCTTTAACACATAGACACGATTTGATGTCTGCAGGAATGACCATTTTTCGTCTCAATCTGATTCGGTTGAATTCCAATTCAGTTTAAGTTATTGGACCAGCAAGATGGAGGATGCTGGATGGGGAGGCAGAAGGAAGCAGGGTAAATGTCATCTTCCACCATTCCTTTCTCTCTCTCTCTCTCTCTCTCTCTCTCTCTCTCTATCTCTTGTTTCCTCTCTATCACCGTCCTAACTCTATTAACTCGCATGAAGAGATTGAAGCAAAATCTTCCCTCAACCATTATTCCTCATATAACTCTACCCTCTTCCTTTCTTTTTCATGATGTTCACGATGAAGGCTTATAAATTTTTCACTCCCATTCTCTTCTATTGCTCTACCACTTTACTCTTTGCTTACTTGATCTGCTCACAACTTTGGTTCTCTTGCTAGACAAGCATCAATTATCAAGCAATTCTGGCCACATTCTGTTGTTGTTTTTAGCAAACAGTCAACAAAGATTCAGTACGAGGTGAGCAGTATGAATTGTCCCTACTGTGAGTTCCATTGAGTAGGGCAAATTTTTAAGAAATCAGATAATAGAGGATATTGTTCAACGAAAAATTTTGGTCTTGGATGAGCCCATTGAGTCTTCCATGAGATAAACTCTCCTCAATTCGGGAGAAAATGTTTAGATTTTCTCAATGAAGTGAGCTTCCTTATTGTGAATTTTCAAACCAAACTCAGAATCAGAATCAGAGGAATCAGACTTTAGAAAGAAAGGAAACTCGAGTGATACTCGAGACACTTGAAAATGTTGGTCATAAGTTGAATAATCAGGGCCGAAGAATACTTGAGTCATCAATCTTGTCAGAATTTTGATGGAATTGTGATCGAAAAAGCACTAAAATGTTAGTGTTGTAGGAAAACTGGCGCTTTAAGCTGGATTTCTGGTGTATTTTCCTCGAAAAGCTCCAAGAATCAGTTGAAATGATTGATAAGAAACACTTTCGAGGTGCCTGATATGGAACAGAATTCCCGAATTCTGATTCTTGCCTATTTCAAACTTTGTCACAGATTCTCAAAAGCCTCAGAAAATAATTCTCAACATTTCTTCGATGAGCATTTCTTCTTGCTCTTATCTTAATCACTTGAGTAGGAAGAACGTCCTTCATTCGAGGGTGATCTTTTTCGACTCTCCCTCCTCAAAACAGATTTTCTTGACAGTTTCAATTAAATCACATTTCAATTTTGCCATGTTAATCTGACCATCAGCTTTTCGTCTTTGACGATCATCATGTTTACCTAGAATAGGTCTGAGGGATGAATGAACAGAGATAAAAACGCTAGGATCACATGTATATTGCTTGGAATTGCTATTCCCTCAACAAGGCTGTGTGGGCAAAGCCTTCCGGCGAAACAACAAACACGACAACAGCGAGAGTGATTTAATCAACCATATCAGATCGAATCTTGACCCTTCATCGAGTGACAAGCAAGTCAAGCGGCTTAATTAATTACTGGACAATCATCGTCACCTACTGTAAATGATGAGATAAACAAACATCATCGAGAACTGTTTGATCAACTGGGAAGTAGCAATCGAAACAATCTGATGTAAAAGCCTACAATGTAAATCTCTCTCAGCGACTGAATTGGTGCAAAGATGTAAAAAATTAACCAGAAAAGAGATGTAAATTTGGTAATGAATGTGAATGTTAGTCATTTGAGAGAGATGCAAGAATGTAAATATTTCTGTAAACGAGCTTGTCAAATATTGAGAACAATTCATGAGAGACTTGACGGAAGATTTCTGTCTTACAGTGAGAAAAAACTTCAACCAAATTAGGGAAATATGATTTGTGGCATATGATCGGATTTGTCTTTATGCAAATATTTCCTTTTTGTCACCAAGGTCTCGCAAGAAAATGAACATTTTCATTGGATAAAAAGATCCTCAGTATATCTCTCTCCATATTTTTATCGTATGACAATGGTCTGGTTGTGAAATTTCCAGTATATTCCCAAAAATTAAGGCGAATAATGGAGTGTTTGACTGAATTCATTCTCGATCGAAGGTGATGGATTGAATTCCATCCTTCCACCTTAATCAAAAATTTACCAACTGGCCAAGCAAGGCTCTTGATCACTACATGAATTTTGAAAGTGAAACTTTGCTCAAATTTTGCTCTCAAATTGAGGACCTCAATCTCCAAGTCTATCACGAATATACAGAAAATTTGTTGGAAATGCATGAGCTCAGCTAAAAAAGAATTAAAAGTAGAAGAGCAGAGAAAGCGAAGGCCAAGCAATAAGCCTTAGCTGTAAGAGACAAGCAAGTGAAATCAATCTTCTTTCGCAGAATCTTCTCCTTCTTTTTGGTCTATCTTCTTTTTTCTTTCTTCTCTCTTCTTCTTTTACTCAATTCTTCACTTTTTTTCGCTTTACCGCTTCTTTCCTTTCTGTTTTAGTCTTCATTCATGTGATAAAAGTGAAAAGCCTGGTGTTTTGGCCCTTATTTGAACCTTTTCTCTTCGTTTTGGATGTATGAATGGAAAACGTGGATATGAGTAGAGTAAAGTAGAGTCAACCGTTCAATAGTCAGCAAAAAGGGTGCAAACGATCAAAATAAGTAAAAGAACAGAGTGAAGATGAGAAAAAGACAGCAATGAGAATAAGATGAGAAAATTCCCATCACAATAGAACTTGAGAAGAAAAAATCATCACCCACACTGCTTTGTGGAGATATTCTCTTTTTTACTCTTCAAGTGGATTCTCTCTCTCTCTCTCTCTCTCTCTCTCTCTCTCTCTCTCTCTCTCTCTCTCTCTCTCTCTCTTGGATTCTTTTTCATTCGTGAGGACACACACATTGAATGTTCATTCGACGAGCAAGTGAATGAGCAAGTAGCATGAGAATAGAATGAATGTGAAAATTATTATAAGTTAAACTATCTTTAACCCATTGAATATTATTTATGTGTATATGTGAGAAATATATTTTTTTATTGGAAATCTATCAGCAAAAAAATGTAAGTTCCGAGCGTATTCCTGGCATCAAGATGAAATTGAATTTGATGAATTCAGCTTTATTTTTTTCTCTTCAAAAGTCTCTTTTTCTCTATCCTTATTTTTCTGAGCCGATGAAAGAAAAATCTTTTCATTCTTCTATTCACACATAGATTGTTATGGGATCGAATCTAAAGCAAAAGAGAGAGAGAGAGAGAGAGAGAGAGAGAGAGAGAGAGAGAGAATGCTGTCCAATGCAAATAAGTGTAAGTGAATCAAATAAAGCTGGAAAAGAAGGAAAAAGCGTCACCTTTTCCACTCAAGACCTCTTGACTTCACGTTCTCCTATTTTCGTTGTTTTCTCTCTCTCTCTCTCTCTCTCTCCTTCTCTCTCTTTCTCTTTCTCTTCCTACTCTTTAAAGAATAGAAAATGCTCAACCCATTCTCTATTCGATAGAAGTGACATATAAATCGATATGATCGATTCATCAAATCGATACCATGACTTTCCCTCTTTCTCTAAAGCCTGTTTCACATCATTTTTCCTTCACTCTGGATCCTTCCATTCTTTTCTTTCTGCATTTCACCAAGAGTGATTATGTACTAACATCTAGAACTTGTCAGTTCGATTAATGGCTCAATCTTGCCAACGAAAAGTGTATAGTCTAGCACGCTGAGTCTAGGATCTAGGAACAGAAACAATGTATTTGCCGATAGAATTTGATGTAACTTGTCTATCATACATGTAAGTGAATGCGGATGGCACTAAACACCAGCCAAGTGCGGTTTTTTCATACTCTACCAGTTCCTCGAGAAAGACTGCTTCTACGGTGGAATCTCTGATCAAGAACTGTCTAGCTTTTTTGCTCGATGGAAAATTTTTCAATAGAAAATCTGAATCTAATAAAATTGTAAAGAACTGAGAATAAATTGGAAAATTGAATCCAAAATGCAGGCCAAATTTCGATGGATTGTGTATAATGTTAGAAAAATTGTAAAACCAGCACACAGGTTTCGAATATCTCGATATCATGAGTTTACTTCGCAAGCTTTGGCAATTCTCTGCAATGTCCATTGCATCATTCACTGTGGCTGAATTCTAATGGAATAAGAGGAGAATGGTCTCAATCATGTTGAAGGAAAAGGATGAAACTTGTCCTCAATTTTTTCCATTTAAGTGAAAACTCAAGAAATTGAACTCACATGCTCAGGGGTCATAATTTTTAAAGAGAACGATTCCAATGAAACTGCATGTGACCGCGACGTTTAATCAGAAAATTTTCTCCTAAGTGTCGTACCAGAGAGCTTGAAGGGAAGCTGATCATGAATGTGTATTCAATCATGGGTCAGAAGAATTCTCACTATCTCTATCTCTACTAGACTCGATTAAATCACACACTCTTCTGAGCATCATTTGAGGAGGATGTTTTCAACGGTTAGAGCTTTGCATTCTCATTCAATCCACAAACTGACGCTGTGGTTAATGATACAATGTTCGCAGAGGGAAAGTACAGTTGTTAGGATATGGAAGCAGTTCAAAATGATGATGGAATGAGAGACGAGAGATGTTTACATGGAAGAGGAGAAAAAATATGAAGAATAGGAGGTAAGATGAAGGATAATGAGAGGCTAAGTAAAGAGACATGGAGAGAGAGAGAGAGAGAGAGAGAGAGAGAGAGAGAGAGAAAGTTTGAAAGAGGAAAAAAATTGAATGCATAAGTAATAATCTCACTTGTTCAGGTAGTAAGCAAAGGAATGAGCATTTATTTGCGGGAATTTTTACCTTCAATTCTAATGCACTCCGATTGAGATGAACATGAATAAGGAAGGGGAAAAGAATGAAAGTATGCTATGGCTCATGTAAAAATAGAGGCAAGTAAGTGAGTTAAGAGAAAGTGGGCGGTTGGAATATTTTCGCTACTTTTTCTTTGAAAAGAAGATGAGAATTCAAATTTATTCTATGCTTGAATTCATTCGTTTCCTGGAGCGATGAGAAGCGAAATATTTGAATAGTATCAACTTGCATCCACATCATGATCCTCACCATGATTATTAATGCGATGTGCTCGGAAGTGGGGGTGGATGGATCCTGAAGAAATGAACAATCCCTAGGCCGGAGATCAATAGACAGTGAATAAAGTATCAATAAAACTGTATTCTCTTCATGAAAGATCTTTTCAAAGCGGTTGCTATTCTCATCAATCTATCCATTTGATATATTTTAATGGTGCCAACGATTCTTCGCTAAGATTCATTCACTATTCAAACAAACTTTTTTAACGCACAATTCACCTTCAATAACCCCCTCAATCACTATCGTCATCAACGGGTGGATTAATTCTAGGGGTCTTCCATCATTGAGAACATAATGAATTCAATAGTCACTGTGAAGAACGCATTCAACTGTCCTCGATTACGTTTTGACTCAATGACTGCCTGTTGATAGGCTTAACTATGCTCACATTTGAAGTACTCTACATGGATTCGAAATGAAATGTGTAGTGCAAGTAAGCTCAAGATATCTGAATGGGCCAGGCAAATAAACTTTCCAGAGTGCATGCCTCGATTTTGTCTGGGGAAATATGTAGCTCAAGGTAGGAGAATTTTTAGATTTCCATGAGATTGATCGTCGTCTGAGCTCTAAAGCTGGATGGAAAATTCACATAGGTTTCCCTTCTATTTTATAGAATTGACGAGAGGAAAGTCATGCACATTCAATAAGGATCTTGTTACTTACAAGAATTTTCCTTCTTTGTGTCCACTCTCCTCAAGGCATTTCTCTGCCTCTAATCGAGTCAACTTGCCATGATACCAGGGTTGAATTTCGTGGAGTGTCTTATTGATCAATGATTTGGTCACTTCGGTCAAAAGGCAGCGATTGTAGTCATCATTTCCGAGGGATAGGTATTCAATTGGAAATGTGACCAGTGAATCAGCAAAACCCCATTCGTGTGATTTTTTGATCACAGCTGCTCGTATCTCAGCCACTGTAAGTCCCCAATATGTTGGTGGCAATTGCCATCCACTAGAACGTTCACAAGGTACACATGGTTTGGTTGCTAGTCCTTCGACTCCTTCCAGTAAGGAATCAATACTGGAGAACTTTTGAGTTTCTAATCCATGGAGAATCACTTCACCCGTGGCAAGTCGAGATATTCGATAGTGGAGTATACTAAAGAGAAAAAGGATGAAAGATTAAGAAAAAATAACTAGATACTCTCAACTTCTGGGTTTCCACCTCTTTGCTGGAAATTCATCTGAAAATTTCTCCAAAACTTCGAAAAATTGAGCAAAAACAATTTACCTCTTCTGATAACAAAGTGATAGAACGTAGTCCGAGTTTGATTTTCTCAATAAAAACATGGAATCAACACATCCTTTATCCCACAAAATGTATTCGGCTGTCTCACGAGATATGTTGCCGAAGTAAAAATCACATGTGTCCTCTTCGATATCTTCGGCAGCTGTTATGGACATGTTTTTCGGGAAGAACACGAACGAATGACGCAATAATCTATTTTTATGTATACGAACAACAACCCAACAGCAGTTGCAAAACGATATCAGTAGTTATTGTTGTTGGAAGAATCCAAAAGATGAACGCACTCACACATAGCATCCATGGAATACATTCAGCCTTTGTGTTTCACCACTCTTCAATTTAGTGATCGACTTTTCTTCTTTCGTCGTTCAAAGAGAGAGAGACAGAGAGACAGAGAGAGAAGAAGAAGAAGAGAGTTAAAGAGTGAGAAAGAAAGACTCACACAAAGTTCGAGCATGTCGATTCCAGGATTTCAGGATTGCCGGTTCTAGTTCTAGTTCTAGTTCTAGAACATTTAATCGAATATTCGATATATCGAATATCCGGTAATCAAGGTGCCATCTGTTGAGTGAGTCTCATGACATCAACAATCTAAGTCACGCAATAAAAGCTGGCATTTCGGGCTGATCAACAAACGTCTAGATTTTAATTTAGAGAATTTTAAATTTTAAATTCTTCATATGGTAAGGTTGTGGTATGCTTTTGATAATGTGACCGATTGTTTCCGTGATCCCTTAATTGGGAAAAATTGATTTTTTTAATAATCCTCTATGATTCGGGCTCTCACTCTCTCTCTCTCTCTTTCTCACTCGTTCTCTTGCTCTCTTGTTCATACATATGCGTGTATAACGTTATGTACATATTGATCGCCAGCAAAAATATGTTGTTTACTTGGTAAAAAATTTTCACGTTGGAATATAATCATTTTTGTTTTGTTTATGCTTTAAAATTTAAGATCATCAATCAAGAACGAAAAAAAGAGATCCATCAGCTCATCATCTGTGCCACGAAATTCACCAACGGCCTTTTTGGTTTAGTTGCAGCAGAATTAGATAACAATTATTATCATTTCAGCGGTTAACAAGCATAAGATTGTCAAACTACAATTTCGATCTCGTTTTTCAGCGTGTTTGTGTACAGATTTTGCCAACAAGGAACTTATTTATGGAATGTGGATCTATCAGTGTTAATTAATTGAAATCTATCGAGATCTATTTGATTAATATTGTGTTATGGCTGCTAGTATTGCATCGAGAACTGTTACTGGTCAAGCATTGAGAACGAAAAAAGGAGGCCCTTTCACCCATTTTTTATCAATTCCATTTACCAACGAATTGGTACTATCCAGCTTTGCAATTTTTAAAGATCGTATTCTCAATGATATCAACAACTGTGCTGCAGCAAACATTGATGAAAGTCTATTCCAGAACCCAAAGAAGATTCATTTGACTTTTGGTATTCTTAATTTGACATCAAATGAAGAGGAGGAGAAAGCTTGTACCGTACTTCGTACATTCTATGACGAAATTCTATCACAAAATCTTCAGGAAAGTGGCCCATTGGTGGTAAATGTGAAAGGTGTAAGCTTTTTTGGAGAAGATCCAAAGGTGACTCATGTCTTATTCGCTACTCTCAAAGGGGCAGAAAGACTTGAAAAAATTGCAAATGATCTAGTTGATAGATTCGCTCAGGCTGGTCTGATGGATAGAGATGATTCTGGCGTTAAACTTCATGTAACTCTAATGAACTCTACATTTCGAGCTCGCAGTTTGCAGAGAAATCAAAGAAATTCAAGACAGCGTGATGACAGCAGATTTGGTTCTCGGGGTCGATATAACGTCAAGAGAACTACTTTCGATTCTACAAATATTTTGCATGATTTTGCAGAGTTCTCATTCAATGAAGATCTAATTTTACCTGGAATTCATCTGTCCACTGCTCGAATCACTGATAAACAAACAGGATTCTATTCTCCACGCTTTAAAATAGATTTCGCAATCCAAAAGCAGGATAAATTGGCTAACACATAGAAGTGAAGCTGCTAATGAAAACTGCCACTGTAAGTTTTGAATGAATTCGAATTTGTGTGCATCTTGTTCTTTTCGAGGACTATTCAGCAAGGAAAATATGGAAGATAATCGAAGACAGTACAATCAAAGTTTACCCAAATTTGACCAGTGGGTATGAGTACGGGTTTGTGTGTAGCTTTTCAGTTTCACAACAACTGCGCTACTCTGCTCTTTCTCTCATTTTTTTGCTCTCTTCTTCTTACGCGTATTTGTTTATAACATGTGTGCCAGTCTGTGTTTAGAATAAATATTGATTAAATTAATTGTGCTGACCTTTCAAAATGAACTCATGGATAGGCCGACAATCCATGGTCGCCAATGAAGAAGATATCATTCAAATTTATGAACAATGTGTAAAATTATCTGTCAACAACAAGATAAATCCGAGCAATGCCTTTGATTTGAGGTTGATCGATTATATGCCTTTATTGGCTAAACCTAAACCTGGACAACTTGTGGACTTTAAAGTGGTCAGTTCTGCTCTTCTCGCGGCATCAAAAATTTACCGTTGTCGAGTGAAACATGTCTATGATGAAGCTCACAGAATTGCTGCATGTAAGTTTATTTTCTCTCTCAAAAAATTGATCTTGTGATTAAAGTTTGATGTTCTTTATTTCACCATTTTAGATTTAAACATTGCTCTCATCAAAAGTGAGAACGAAAAAGGTGGCCGTTCTTTTGATGGCGATCATGAAGAAGGGGCCAATAAAGACCTCGGTAATCGAGCAAAAAAAAGAAAAACAGGAAAAACCATTGCAACTAACTTGGACACAATCTCTATCAAGTCTGTGGAGTGTATTGTCCCACCAGATCCATTATTTCATCAGCTATCAACCACTTTTGATATTGGAAATGTTAAAAGTTTTTTAACAACCAACCTCCATCATCAAGCTGGAACTGGTCTTCTCATTTTAACAGGTACAAAGTTCACAATCGATCCTGATGATTTTTCGAAATATTTTGATAAAAATCAGCAAGCACTGGTAAATGAATTGAAAACTATAATTGAATCCAAAAGTCAACTAGTACCAGCCCTAGCCAAATTCGAATTCCTTGTCCGTGATGCCGATGCGAATGTGTCTCTATCAACGATGAGAAATGCCAGTGACATGGATAGATCTACTATTTTTGAAGAGTATCACATCGATGACACTGTTGTCATCAGTCCTCCATGTTCTGATCTTGTTGATGATGCAGTGATGTCTTCAAGAGGGTCAAAGGCAGGTGATCAACCCCAAAATCTTGTGAAACTTGACGCTGAAAGTGCAAGTGATTACTTATTTAAAATGCTTAGTGTTGATGAGCAATCAGACTACACTACACCGTTCCATAAACCCGTCGAAGGTGCTTGGGCTGGACCACAGTTCATTAAAGAAAAACGAAAAAAATCTCAAGTTTCAGCGAGAAGTGCCAATAAATCGAGAGCACATTTTGAAGAGATAGATTTTTCGCTACCACCTCCAGAAAAAGAGGCCACTGATGCAAATACTGCCTTAAAATTCTCCACTCTGAATAAGTGGCCTGAAAGACTCTTACCAATGGATATTTTTTACGATCCAATGAGTCTTTTAAAGCTTTTCTTCAAGGAAAATGTGACTTTAAGCGCTTTAAAAGTTATTGGACCTGATACGTCAAATGGTCACGCTGGAGATGCTGAAGCCACTTCGTTGGAGGTTGGAGATTCACCAGTTGATGCTGGTCTAGATCATCATGACAGTTATGATTTATACGATTTTCCGCCTGCTAATCAGTTTCCACCACAAGGTTTTTCTCAGGATCCTGGAGGGGATACCAATCCTAGTGATGATTTGATCGCTGAACCTTTTAAAATATCTCAAACTCATCTCCCATACCCGAAAGTTGCCAAGAGTATAGATATCTTAAAATTGAAAAAGGAAATGTGGTCTATAGCTAATATTGAGGGATGTGAAAAATTATCTCCTACGGTCCAAAAAGAATTCTCATTTTCATTTGAGTCAAATTCTGACACAAATATCACTCGTAAGAAATGTCTTCCCTTCTCCAATCTGTATAAAAAACTTCCTGATAAAGTAGGGAACGTGATGGCGAAAAATCTCAGCGTTCCTATCGCTTTTGTAGCCTTGTTGCATCTGACTAATGAAAAAGTGAGTAATTCCTCAAACACATTGAATTTTATTTCTCATTCGCTCTCTTCTTCTTCCAGAATCTCATGTTAGAGTCCAGATCCGACTTGAGTGACTTCATTATCAAAGCTCCTTCGGATAAGTTTCTTGGTTATCCATCCAGACTAGCTATTTTCACTCACAAAGTGCTTTAATGTCTATCATTGTGCCTCGAAATGTTAATTAAAAAGTATGAATTTTTCAAGCAAGCCAGTAACAATGTGTCGATTATTTCATTCATAAGACATGATCAATTTAATCTTTATCCTTTACTCAAAGCGTAGTAACTTTGTGACTACTCTTTGCTCTCTCACTTCTCTTCACTCCTCCTCCTCACTTTTCTCACAGCAACTGCGCTACTCTCTCATTTTTTTTGCTCTCTTCTTCTGCTCTCATACGCGTACGTATATGTATATGGATCGCCAACAAAAATATGTTGTTTACGTTTCGTCATCATGAGTGAAGATTTAATTTTATGATGGATTCACATTATTATCTGTTGTATTGGGATTAAAAAATATCACCATCATCATCATCATCATCATCATCATCATCGTCGTCTAGTGTGTAAATATATTGTTGAAAATTCGAAATGATTTAGAGAGTTGATCGTCTTCTTTAGAAGATCAAGTAAATTTTTGATTCTGGTTCTACTTTCTGGTTCAACACACAACAATAACATACACACACATACACTATGGAGACGAATAGATGGCCAGCTAGTGCTTCGATGATCAATCAAGATGATCACAAAGGGGCAAAAGATTGTCAAAATTCACTGGAAGAGTCTGAAATTATGTTAAATTCACCGGATTCACCGAGTAGCTCGGCTTCGGGCTATATTGGAGAGGAAACGTTTGACCAATCCACTCGTATTGTGTGTACTTTGTGCTATTGTGAAATTCACTCTCACATGATTCATACAATTGAATCATGTGGCTGTCGATTTTGTGTTACTTGTCTTCGAACTTATCTAATTTTAAACATAAAAGAGAACAATATTAATGGTCTGGTATGTCCAGATCCCAATTGTGTTACACTCAAAAAGCCTAAGCGGAGTATATCCGATCGACTATTGTTTCGAGGAAGTGCCCACTCCAAAAACCGTAAACAATCGAAAGATTTAAACGGTTCTGTGATAAGAGCTCTAACTAATGGCTCTAGTGGCTCTAATGGGGCTAAATTTACTCCTCAAGAGATAAAATTGTTAGTTGGTAATGAAATGTATAGTCTGTATAAAAAGTACAAGCTCATCATGGATGTTGATGAAGATCCGAATCGTACATGGTGTCCAAAGGCTAATTGTGATACAATTTGTTTAATAACAAAGCCATCAGTTGGCAGACTACCTGCATCTGCAGCATTTTCAATAAAATTGACCAAATCAGCCAAAGTATCGCTCACCGATGGTCGTAGCTCATTTTACTGCGCCAAATGTAACGAAGTCTATTGTACTACATGTCGAAAGAAATGGCACGATAAGCCACTTTGCAAATCTTCCTCAGAAGTCGAACTTTCGGCCGCTTCAGACAGTAGAGCAAATGGCTTGGATGGTTCTGATGTGGATTCCAATATCAAACGGTGTCCACGTTGCTTAGTCTGGATTGAACGTGATGAAGGATGCGCTCAAATGATGTGTCGCAAATGTAAACATGTATTCTGTTGGTTTTGTTTACATAGTCTCGAGGTATGTAATTATTCTTTATGACTTTACATCGCCATCACTACCTTCAAGATCAACTCTATCATCTTCTCTGTCATCTTATCTCTTCTTATTGAGTCTAACTTTCATGATCTATCATTTGCGTCCTCTTCCTAAGCACCTTGGTTTCAGACTTTGTATACGAACTTTTCCATTCTCCCAAAACACGGATAGTCCTAAATTGTCTCCAGACTCCATTGAGCTTAAGATTGGCTCTTGATTATCAAATTGAATGTCTAGATCCCATTCTCTTGATCTTCAGAATTCCTCGTGTGAAAATCTCTTCTCCCACTCAGATCTCCGATAGATACTGTGGTTACAGCTGTGTTTCTGATATTATCTTTGATTTATTAATGTATATACGATATAATTACAAAGTTGGAGTTCAGAGGAGGAAAAGAAAGATACTAATGTCGATGAAAAAATGGATCTCTATGTATGATGAGCAGTATGTTCTTGGTGTTCTATTACCTTGTCCCTATCATAGATAGAAATCAAAGAGTATTGATTGTTGACTTCATATTGATACTAGAATAATAGAAATGAATGAAGTAGCCAAGAGAGGCAGGAATAG
Source organism: Brevipalpus yothersi (assembly GCA_003956705.1). Taxonomy (NCBI): domain Eukaryota; kingdom Metazoa; phylum Arthropoda; class Arachnida; order Trombidiformes; family Tenuipalpidae; genus Brevipalpus; species Brevipalpus yothersi. The sequence goes on along the minus strand of QZCP01000196.1, from coordinate 66,638 downwards.
GATAGTATAAAGTGTTAGCAAAGATGAGGAAAATTTAGTTCTTATTAACTTTAGTAACATCTTCGAAACCATTTCTCCAATTTGATTTGTTTATCAGTTGGAAATTTAATAAGACGGCAGAGGCTCATTTATCGCAGACAAAACCGCACCTTTCCTAATATAGAGAAGAATGATAAAGGAGTCATCTTGATTGGATATGGCATGGTGCAGGCAGCGAGAGCACAACTTTCACTTGAATTTTAGGCCAAAAATGATCACATTCATCATTCTTTCACCAGTGTACTTGAACACTACATTCACCATTAGTCAGAATAGAAAAACAAACAATAGAATCATTAACCGAACTGTCCAATTGGAATTTAACCACAAATAACGAAACCAATCTCCCCTAATCCAATTGATGATTTTCCCTTTCATGGCTATTCGACGTCGAGCGCAATCATTCCGACAACAAGAGAAATCTATAACCTTCTATTGTCTCTGATAATTCTTGTGACTTACTCTTGTTTTATCGCTATATTTTTTCCATCACAGGATGATTTTTTTCTCCGTCACTATGACAAAGGACCGTGTAAAAATAGGCTTGGTCACTCAAGACCCTCCGTGTTATGGCATCGGACTCAAGTGATAGCAATATTTGCTGGTCTTGGCCTACTTTTACTGCTCGCATCACCCCTCTTCCTCATCGCATCGCCCTGCATACTCTGTTGCAACAGCTTTTGTGGCTCTAATTGCAAATATGTTGAAGAGAAAGAAGGTAAAGAAGAGGAAGACAATGGATTTGAATTTCCTCCATATCCTTAGGTCCTCAGAATTTTGATTCGTTAAACTCAACTTATCTCCTGTTCATGTATGAGTGTTGGTGAGAGAGAAAGGATGTGAGCCACTACATTGATGCCAATACATTGAATTTTACCTTGGCTTAACAACCTCCCATCGCTTCCTTTTCCCTGGCTTGTTTCATTATTATGACTCACGATCACGATCTCTTCTTGCTTATGTTATTTCATCAAACTTATGGCAAAAACTTGTAGTTCTCATATGTTCACATACTTTTTGTCTTCTCATGACTCGATTTTATCGTCAACTATTTATGAAATCTGACTTTGACCCACCATAATTTCATTGACGAGCGGATCCACATTTCACGAGACTCCTGTAGCTTGGTTGATTCTTCGAGTCGTTCAAAGTGTCCAAACTACTACTTGTTCCAAGTCTCAATGACCAAGATCTTTTCCAGCGAAGACTATTCTCAATTACTTATTTTGTGTCAATTGTCTCATTCTATGCATTTTCCCCCTCTAAGCTCGACTTGTTTCACTTCAGTTTCATGAGATATGAGACTAAAATTGTGTGAAGCGCTTTATTTTCTTATTGTCTATCTGGTCTGTCACTACGAATATTGAGAACTACCATCTGCCTTTTTTAATTTTTCTTCCTCTTGCCTTTGATCTTTCACTCTATTTTCTCGATTCCTCTTCCTCTCTAGTCTCATCCCAATGATCTTCTTTACAACTTTGGCACTCAAAGCACTCTTAGTTATTATTTGCTATTAATATTAATTTGTACAATGTTATTTATCACACTATGGAGGTTTCAGAAGCTTTCTGATATCTGTACCACATGAGTGCCACTGCGAAAACTCGTAGAAAGCTTTCCATCTCGTCGAATTCTGGATGCTGGACATTCTTCAGAGGTTGGCTCGGCCTCGTTTTCAGCTTGCTTCTTCTTTTTGCTGCCAAGAACTGTAATGTGGAGGAAAAAGAAGATAAGTGCGTTATTTAAGCATCCATTTTCAATAGATTGCGTTGAAAAAATGTATAAATCTATAAATTATTCTTCTCTCTGATTGACTTTCTCTTTCTTTTTTTTTCATCCTACACGTAAGAATTGTGCCTCATGCACATGATGATTGATTCGATGAGCTCTCGGGAAAAATCACAACTGCTCAGATTTTCGATAGATTTGCATTTTTTTCAATGCTGATAGACCTGTTTGATTAGGAGAGAGTTTTTAGCTTTCGATTTCGTCATCCACTATTCCATTCTTTGTTTTATCATACTTTATTTATTAACCAAGTTCAGAAAAGAAAGTTCAATTCATTCAGAAAAAATATGGGAGGGAAAATATTTTTTTTCGATTCGAATAAGTTTCTCCATGTTGAATCAGATATTAAATCATACTGGAAATTACTGGATGAAGTTGTCGAGAAACAATTCAAAGCAGTTTTGATACCTATTCCTCTGCAAAACAATCATCAGAAGAAAAACACCAACAACATTCTTTAAAGCACCCAATCATTTACGCTGATAGATCGATTTGTGGGAAAATTGGTCTCATTAATCGATCTGGAAGTACCTAATTTCATTTGTTCTGCTTCAAGAACTACCAATTGGCTCCTTTCATAACAAAGCATTTGAAAGTTAGGTCAGCATGTAAAAAGTGATTGTCGTTAATCTTTCATCCCAGCTTTCTCAAGACTTTACATTCTGAGATTCTAGCACTCAGGTGTTATGAAAAAAATGGCTCAAATTAAACTCAAGTTTTACACTGAACATATTAATATATAAGCTCAATTAGAAGATCATCAAGGTTTTGAAGAAAAACAACCACGTCATGGTGACTCTATCATACCGATTGAGAGACAATTTCCCCCAAATTGGATTACTCTCACCTGAAATTGAAATTGAAATCTTTCACTTCTTCCCTCTTTTTGAGAAAATCGAATTACCTGATCATAATATAATTACGATCGGAGATGATCAAAAGCTTAATTATCGATTTCTATCGAGAAATGAAAATATTTCTCTTAACGATTCATTGGGAAATGTTGTTTCCGCAATCGATTGGTGACATTTGTGACTGCCAATCACTTATCATGATCAGTTTCACTGGTAACTTGTGAGTGAGATGCATCATGCGAATATGATGAATCTATGCTCTGAACTCACTATGAAATTATCATGTGAATGCATGTAAGCTTCCATAAAAATGATCAAAATACAGATATAGTGTGTATGAAACAAACAGAGAAAAAAAGCAAACGAAGAGACGCTCGCAAACACCCAGTTAGATCGATATCCTGGTTAAAGTTTAGTTTTCTGGCTAACCATGTCTATGGTTTTGGTATGAAGTCTATTTAGCTCTATCAGAAAAGTTCAGCTAATCAATAAGTTAATCGATGGCCATTGCATAAAAGGTACTGAATTAGTAGGAGCCAAAAACGTTCGCCACTTGTCAGCTGGTAATGATTGATTTTTTGTGTATATTCATGCTTCACATGTTGACTTTGATCGAGTTCATGAGCATTTGCCACTCACTTGCCATCATACTGTTCCCTTCATCACCACTGATTGCTCTCTGATGGCAAGAAATGAACACAGATGTACCATCTTCCTATCAAGTAGATCAAGAGTGAGGGTCTAGATTCAGATTCGTTCTGATAATTATGAAGACAGAACAAAAGCCTCATGTCTACCAGACTGATTGAAAAGGACTCATAGCCAACAGTTGGTTACCTGACTGATGAGTTGGCATCCAAAATTTTCATCACTTGTATCACTCTTGTGATTTTATCGCTCTCTTTCTTCTCTTTCTGGAATCTTTTTCTGGAAGAAAGAGATTTTTCTCTCTTCAATGAACGCTTTCTCGCCACCGGAAAGTGAATTTTCTAAAGTCTTGGTGAAAGGACACTCAGAAGAGAGTATAGATTGAGAGTAGAAAACTGAGAAACCATTGAATATTCATGAACGACTCAATGCATGATTTCCTGGAAAGAATTGGAAAGCGCTATCGTTTATACCATTTTTTCTTGTTATTGACAGATACAAATGTATTTTGAAAGCCCATAATTGATCCTCAGATCAATAAGAGGCAAGCATACAGCATTTATTTTTAGGCTCATGAAATGACGCACTTCTGGAGAATTCAATTTCGAATTGAAGCTGAAAAGACTTGAAAAAGGTGAAAAACTCACCAAACACAATCATTCAAATGACATCGAAGCTGGTTTCGATGATTAGTCACTATTTCTCTGACTGGAAGTTATCTTATCTAGGTGGGTTGAATCCAGAAACACAAGGCAGCCTGATAGTTTTTACGCACATTGATAAGGATTTATCTATTGATTAGATAAAACAATAACTCTGGTCAAGTTACATGATTTACCTAATCTTATTTCCATTTTTATCAGCAAGCAAGAACTTTCAGGAAATCAGGCTACAGGATTTTATCAAATGAAATTGTCTGAGTCCAAGCTTGAGAATTATCAATGGATCAGATTATCGAATAGAAAGCAACACAGGATGAACCAATATGAATAATGTGGAAAAAAATTTCCTCTCGCTCGATAGCTCGCTTGCCCATCATGGTTCTATTACATTTATTGTGTAGAGAATCTAAATTTGTTCGTTGAATTTTGACAGCAACTGTAATTCAAGCTGAAAGCTTATTTTTCATTTAAAATTTAAATTTAAAATTTGAGCCATCCTTCTCATGCTTTTAATTTCAATCATGAGTCATTTTTGAGTAAGATTTTGCTCAGAAAATTTGAAATTTCCCTCTCTACTTACTCATTCTAGTCTTTAATCACTCATTTGCGTACAAACTAATGTTTAATGCCTCGAGCAGTCATAGAAGAAGAGGTAAAGCTTTAAATTCTCAGCTCAATTATCGATAATATTGCCAACAAAATGCTGCATTTCAGGGCTCATCAATTAGAGATATATGAATACATCCAAACTAGAACGGAAATATGAGTTGAATAATACTGGAGCGGATTGTTTCAGGTCATATTGGGTTCATATGGATGTGAAAGAGAATAAGGAAGTGAACGGCCAATAAATTTAAAATCTAACGCTGTATCATTCTTTGGAAATACAATGAAATCTAAAATTCATCGTTCTTCTTCACGGTCAAATTTCTCATTCAAGATTTCTGTTTTCTATTAAGTATTCTCCTATCCAGGTTTATCATGCATACATCATGTAGATCGGAATATTGATGTCGCTTTTATGTAGCCCTTTCCTGACTTTTACGCAAATCATTTTTACATGGTATCAGGTGTAGGGTGTAGAGCTTTTCCGCTTTCAATTTGAAAAAGAATAATCAGAGTGAGGGAAAGAGAGGCAATTGAATGGAAATAATTCACATCCATGGAAAACTTGATGACCTGATATGAGATATCTGATTTCATGTGAACCTAAATTTGATTATTAAATCATCAGTACATTGACTTCTCTACGGTTTTACATGTGTGAAATGAAACTTAAAGTTATGTAAGTTGCTGGAATCTGAAACTCATGTTGGCAGGCTATTTGATGATAACAAATTCACTGCTTTCCATGTTTTTGACTGCCAAGAATCAATTATAATATATAGTGCTCAACGGAGCTCAATAGTTTCGCATGCATTTATAAGTACTTCGCTCTTTTCGTTGAGCCTAGATCTAACGAAGCCAATACATGTAGATTGGAAAAGAGTTTCACTGAAACCGTCCAAGAATCAGAAGTTTTATGAAGACTGAGTATTAAGAATGGTAGTATACTGTATGATTGTTGTTAGTCATCTTGAACAATCATAATATCATTCAACTTGTGAGGATGGAAGAAAAATCTGATCCAAGGGCTAAGTGATGAGGCCTGAATGGTTTGAAAATGGTAATCATCAGGGGAAGGGAATCGAAGAGATGATTATGTTTCCAATCGATTAGACTATCAAGAAGTATTTTTTTTCGATTATGTGAAAAAATCGAGAAGGAGCTCTGCCCATATCTTTCAAATACCTTCCCTGTGACAAGTTTTTTGAAAGTTCTAAGATTTACTTGGTCTATTGGTTTACCTACGGATTTATTGGATCGCAAAGTCTACAGCTTAAAAAGTATGGCTTGAAAATCAAGAAATTTTCACCATAATTTGAGTATTTTTCTCATCGAGAACAGCCAATCTAATTAGCATCAGATCAATATGTTATCAACTCAAGCTGCTAAAATGATGGTGATATAAATCATGATCAACACGGAAATGGTTTGAAAAGTGATTTCAGATTGATTAGCTTATCAATCAGAATAAATGCTACAAAATCACTTATATTTCTGAACTTTTCTTGACTTTAATCCATTGAAACTTTACCTCTTCTAATCTTCCATTGAATAAAATTCATATTGTTGTGGTACGTTCAGCTTAGACTGATATCTGAACGAATAGTGCCTTACGTAGACATTCTCGCTCACTAGCTCAGTGTATTTTGATCTATTTTTCTGCTTTGATACACAACAAAAAGGTCAAAAATTATCAATTTAATGCTGATTTTGTAGAAAACAAAAAAAACAAAACACAGATCTACATATTTACACGGATCAACCTGAGGAGGAGTAAAATTCTAGATGGAAATTCCTTTTGTTCACAATTTTTGGAATACAATGAAAATAAGTTTTCTTCCATCGTTCAAATCTGATCGTCAAACAGATCGAATAACAGTGAATGAAAAATTCAAGGTCTTCAGCTGATATATTCGAGAGCAGATGCATGGTTCAGGGAGTCAAAAAGGAGGGAATTTACTGATTGTGAGAGACAGGCAATCAAATTGATCAATCTTCTACGTCTGGAATGATCAGCGATATGAACGAACACAATATAAACATTTTGGCATATTCTAAAAGCCAAACCATATCGTACACGTGCTTGTGTTCAGTGCACAAATGAAAAAATATTCGATTTTACCTTGGCAAAGGTTGATAAACATTTATATCTGTTCGTCGAAATAGATAACAAAATTAAATTGAAATGAAAAGACAATCGAATGTCAACAAAAATACGAATGGCGTCAGAAATAAAGAGTGAGTGTTGTTGTGTCCTTATTAGACACACTTGAATTCAGATGATGACCAAAGATAGAATTTGAACCAATTTCATGATCATACGAAGAAAAGCGAATCAAAAAGAATACTAATTAACGCTCTTTTGAGACAATTCTGATTATCTGTTTGAGGTAAAATTTCCCAATAGCTTATCGATTTATTGTCTAGAGCGATACTCGAAAGTAAAAAATGATCAAAGTCAATTATTTGAGTAGTTTTTCTTACTTGCAACCATCCGGCTTCTTTCTGTCACTTCTCGCGCTATTTCGGAATTGAGAGCCAATAAATCTGCTCTTCGCCTTTTTTCTCGTCCAAATAAATCTTTAATATTGTTTCCATCTGTTCCCGTTAGTGATTGGATATCTCCAGAAGAACAGATTTTCCTGAGCGGAGAAGGATCTGGATCATAAGTAGCCTCTCTGGGTGAGAGAGCTGTCGATAAGACGGACAACGTAGCTGGAGTTGATGGAGTTCGTCGATGAATGGGAGTGAAAGTTCCATAGGCTGCCTCGGTTAGAATTTTCCGAAATGATTCAGCTTTGATCGATCGTTTAACAAGCTCTTCATTGGATACTGTGCTCTCTTCCTCTTCGTCAGCAATGTACCTTTGAGGAATGTCTATCTTTCTCGGTAAGCTTGGCTATGCAGTGAAAGAGTTGCAAACAATGGAAGGACCAAAGTTAATCAGCTGATAATCTCATTGGCTATGATACAATGGCAATTCTAATGCCAACATAGCAGTGAATCACACACTCACCTGGCGTTTCAATTGCGTTTGATCTTTCAACACCATTGTAGCGGGGCTTGGAAGAGTGCTACGAACTAAATCTGGTGTGTTAACTGTTTGTGGAACTTTTTTCCGGCAAACAGTGTCACTGAAATCAATGCTGAGCCCACTATCATGTCTGTTCAAATGCCAAGCGGCTGAGTCCTGTTGAGAGAGATCATTGAATCAGAATGATATTTTCATTCGCAATTATGTTGAACAGATTTGAGAGTTTTCATTTTGAGATTTTTGAGACAAAATAATGACCATGTACCGATGAGAGGCCAACAGATGAAGAGGATGAGGGTTCGTACGGAGATTGGGCTCGCTGATGACCTGGAGGAGTCATAATAGAACCGAAATTCTCATCTGCTGAATCTGTGTCGATCGGATCATCAAGACGGAGAGTTTCGATCATGTCATCGTTGGTTATCTTAGCACTAACTGACTGAGTTGAATTATCTGCGACTGAACTCAAAAGTCCTGGAATGTCATTGGCTGAGTTCGATCCGGAAGATGATTGAGATAATGGGCTGGATGAATCACTAGCCTGACGGAAAGAGAAAATACAGATGGCAAAATGGAGTTGATCTTCTTACACGATCATTCATCGCGTGATTTTTTCTATTAAGTCAGGGGCATTTGGCAGTAATCAAGACCTCAAGAATCAACATGATCATATGCCCTCCATTATTTTTGGCATCGCAAATCCCTTTCTACTCATGAATTGAATTGAAAAACCAAAACGTACCGAAAAAAAGAGAAAAATTTCCATTATCAAATTACCAAAAACAAAATTTTAAATTGCTTAGCTGATGGCACATGCTTCAGTAGGTGATCATTGCTTAGTCTATTTTTAAGTATAAATGAAAATAAATTTTGAAATCAAATGAGTATAAACAAATGAGACGATGCGTTTATCTTGTTGATCTTGCTTAAAGGGTGCTTCGAAGACAAACTTTTGGTCTTATCTAACCTCTTTCCGTCCTCGTTCATTTTTGCTGATATTGGTGTCAGAACTGGACTCAGAAAAAGTATCTTTCTCCTCGGATCGATAATCATCAAAATCTTGTTGACAATAATCGTGTGACCCAGCACCATTCTCGGCAAAATTACCTCTGGTGACTTTCCTCCTCTCTGCTTCTCTTTTCATGGAACGGACAGTCTTAACACTACCACCATTGGTTGTAGAAGCTTGTGGATAATTGTATTGATTGTCCATCGAATCTTGATAGTCGAAGGCTTCATTGAACTCCACCTCACCAGGTGACTTCGCAATTTTGCCAGAGAAATCACGACAATCAATCTTTTCTACATCCTGATAACGATCATTTGTAGTGTAATCGGACTGTCGATTAATGTCTTCACCATTAGATTTGATCATAGTTTGTTCCAAGTTCTCATACAGATGAAGATTAGACTCTTCATTCTTATGAACCAGAGAGGAACTACATGGAATATAACTGAAAGGGGCAAGATCTCTCTCTTGCAATGTATCCAGATCAGTTTCAGCGTAGGAAGCTCTGGTTAGATTTTGTTCGACTTGCTCGGTATCAGAATCTTTGGGTTCTTTTTGTAGGAGCTCAGAATTTTCTGTCCGCTGTTTTTTGAAACTCTCAAGAATTTCCTTTCGTTTTGCAGTCAAGTCATCGATCGCTTGATTAATGTTGGCCAATTGAGTGGCTAAGACGTTTGATTGGCTCTCGTTCGAAGCTGTACTAGCAGAAGGAGATGACATAACTTGATCAGAAGCACCAAGAGCCATCGCAGCATCTTTTTCCACCTTAACGTTTTCGGATGCCTTTCGTTCAAGTCGCTTGGCCGATTGAGCTATCAATCCTCGTACTCGGTCCAATTCTTCTTCAAGACCTTGCTGTTGCTGCTTCATCCTCTCAATATTATTGGTACTAATGGACGCATCTTGTCCACTAGCCAAGCTGAGATTGGTTAATGATGAGCGCACACCATCCAATGTACGCTCTAGGAGATCTATGTCTTGTTGTAGATATTTCATTGTTTTTCCTTGCTCTTTGTTTTCCTGGTCATCTCTTGGTTTTGAAATCGATAAATACTCAGTCATCTTGAACTGCTCACTTCGATGTGGAACGGTGGGAGGATGCATTACTCTATCATTTGAGCTGTCGGAAAATTTATCCAGGAAAGATGTAGAGGCAGCTTTGGCTCGCCTCATGTCAAAGTCATCGATTCTTTCGAGATTTGTATCTCGATATCCTGGGCTTGGGTTGTGAAACTTAACCAGGTTATCAACCATATCTATAACGGGAAACTGACTCTCATATTCATGTTCGGCTGCTGCCAAGCTTTCTCTCAACTCTTCGAACCGAGCTTTGTGTTCTTCTTTTCTTTGAGGCTCAATCTCCATCAATTTTTCTTCACTTTCCATTTGCATCCGGAGTTGGTCACAAGTTTGCTGAAGATGAGCTTGGTTTCGTCTTAATTGAATCAGCAAGAGTACCAACTCTTCATGACTTTTGTCAAGCAAATCTCCTGCAGAAGAGAAAATCCGCGATTTCAAAGTCTCTTGCTGCTCCTGGAGACCCGTTCCAACAGATCTGGATAGTTTTTTCTGCATTCTAAGACTATTATCACATGAATAAAATGGATATCCGTACTGATTGTATCCAAGTGGAAGAGGAGGTGGTGGAGGAGGTCTAGAAGCGGTTTCTGAATCAGATACGTTCTTGAGATCATCTTGAGACCTTCTGTTCCGAGGTGAGCGTCGTTTCCTTGCTTTCTTATCCAAGAAAGCTCCAGATTGTGACCCTGAAAAACGTAAATTCGAAACATTAGATCGGATAAATTTTCAATTAATTGTGAGAGAGAAAATAGAGTAAGACAGAAGCTATTGGAGGGGTTCTCGAAAAAACTCTTCCTGTGTTACCTTCACACTCAATCATAGGATCTGGAGAATCAGAATGGTCGTCTTGTTTAACATTACTCTTAGGAGATTCGTTGAGATTCGCACAACCCTTGTTCAAAGAAACACTTCGGTTGGGATCGCTGACTTTTGACGATTCTTCTGGATAATTGAGTCCTCGAAAATTTTCAATATTTTCATAGAGATGATCTTCCTCAAAATTTTCCAAAGAACGTGACAATCTTTTCATCGAAATTGAGGCACCAGTAGGGATCTCATCAGCTTCGTTGAGGGTTTTCGAATTAGCTAAAAGGGAGCTTTGTTTCATCATCCTTGAGGTACCGTCGGAACGAGTTTGTTCGCTTGTGTCAGTTTTGAAAGAGGTTGGATTGTGGTCAATCGAAGGAGAGGCCTCAGAATGTGAGGAGCTAGACTTTGGGCTAGCCTCGACATCATCTGGGAGCCCTCTCAGCTTGTTTTGATCTGGAGTGGCTAGTTGATTGATAGGTTTGATGGCATGAAAAGAGTCTTGTCGATTTGCAGCTTCTTCTTCATCTAAAAGGTCGGAATAGTAATAAGGAGCTAGTTTAGAAGTTTTATCAGATTCATTTAGCTCTCTGTCATTGGAAGAAGGGGATAATTCTGAGCTCGACGATGCTTGTGAAGGACGGAATATTTCTCGGTTGGTTTCAAGGAAAGATGCGCTAACATAAGCTGGATTATCCATTGAGGTTGTGAAGGTATCGGAGACGGATGGATGAGAAGTACTCAGTCGACCGGGTGTTTTATCCATCAACATCTGATCAGATGACTTTTCCAAGCTATCTGATACTGACTGAGAATGAGAATTAACGGTGAGCTCACTCGGAAACTCTGGAGTTTGTTTCTTCTCTGCGGCTCTCATTGAGAGAATTTGTTTGGCACTCAGAGGTAGAAGAGTATTCCTTGTGAGCTCATTTTGATAATGAGTTGTGTCAAAATCGCGACTCATTTCATCGTCAGCCTCTTCACCTTGATCAGAGGTGGGAAGTTGACCAAATTTGTTCTCTTTGAGAACCGATTTATTAGGTGATGCATGTGAATCTACGGTTCCTTGATCACTCAATTTTACCGACTCTTCATGGCCATTCATCATTTCTTTGCCCAAAATGTTTGTTGGAGCTTCATCTTGAATCGAGGATCTACCGTTCATGAGAACTTGATTCACTGATTGTTTCTCGGTGATAATTTTCTCTCTCCTTACTTCGGCTGCTTTATGAAGATCAGCTAAAACAAAAGACTGTGGGCAATCAGACGGTTCTAGCCTCGAATTCACTTTGCCGGCATGAAGGTTATAATCCACAAGTGACGAAACATTTGCGCTCGAGGTTCGTCCTAATGAGCAGTTGATACCACTTTGAGCTGTGGAATCTTTGGCAGTGTTGACTCTTTCTTCTGTTGGTTTTTTTCCTTCGAGTGATTTGATTCTCTCTTTGACGGATAAATTCTGTAAAGGCACTTCAGAATCTGAACTCTCATCGTTTTCACAGATAGATTTTGAAGGAATAATTTCGCTGTTTGATTGAACTTCTTTTCTAACAGCACTAAGATCTGCAGATCCAGAATGAGAGTGAATTTTCTTAGAATCAGGGGTACTTGAATCGATAATTTTTTTCTCCATTCCACGATTCGAAAAGATCGAAGAGTTTTCGAAGAAAGGCACTTGAGGTTGAGCTTTAGAAGGTTTTGGGGGAGGTGGTGGGGGCATCTTACTAGACAAGGTAGATTGCTGACTAATATCATGAAAACCAGGATTGATAGGACCAGAAACCAGTCGAGAGAAGCTTTTAGCAACTATCTGTTCGTTCGGTTTGGGTAAACCAACAATTGCCCAGTCTTCTGAAGAGAGAACTTGAGAAGGAGAGAGAGGAAGCTGTGAAGATGACTGTAGATGATAATGATGATACGATGCCTGTTGATACGGTGGAACTTCGTAAACAGCAGTCTGATTAGCTTCATGTTGTTTGTAAATGGATGAAGGTGCTTTGTAATAATCTTCATTTCTCAGAGTAAAGTCTTTTCTAGAATCCTTATTTAGAGGTGATATATCTCCACTTGTAGGGTGATAATCACCTACTACGCTCAACGAAGCGGCCACAACATGTGTTTGTGGATCATTGTGAGGAAGGAATAGGTCTCCCACCATATTTCCATTGGGACTTTGGAATAAATGATTGATATTCATATAGTCAGGTGATTTCTGATCTCTTGTGGGAATATTCGTCAATGTAGTTCCACAGCTCTCATGTCTTCGACGAACTTGAGTTTGGTCAAGCTTGGTCTTTATTCTAGCTCCAGGCCCTTCATGAAATTATTTTTAAAGAATGATCATTCGACTATTGTATCGATTTTTTTCAAATCATTAGATGGATTAGTCAACTTTGAACGTTAGTAGACAAGATGATGAGTGTTATCGAAACAGTAGTTAGCAGATTTAGAGGTTTTAAAGATTTGAATGAGCAGAGCGGGCTGAAAGATTTACCCATGAAGTGTTCAAGAACGAGAGTGAGTGCGAATGTTAGTGAGATCATGATATGAAGGTATTATGTTAGTTTTTGAGTGAATATTTCTCAAGAAAACCAATCTGAATGTTTTATTAAGTTACTCCAAGATTCAATGATATGAGAGAGAACAAGGAAGGGAGACGATCAAGGGTCGAAATTTTGGAAATGCAATATCAAAAGCCTTAGACCAGCTATCCAGTCTTATTATATGAATGAGATCTCATTTTCATATTTAGGAAGGAGGGATGAATGATAAAAAGCAAGAAAATATACTGGATGATGAAAGACTACTTTTCTTCTTATCATCAGAATGGCTAGTTGAGCCTCCATCAATTTTTAAATCAAAGAGTTCATTGAGGAGGAGAAACTTCGAAGAGCATGTATGAATACAGAAATCAACCATATTTGGAGGGAGTGTGTGAAAAACTTTCTTATTTTCGAGATCTCTCTCTCTCTCTCTCTCTCTCTCTTAGAAAAGATATTGTGCGATTTTTCTCAGGCTATATTACTCATTTGATGAAAACTATTGATCAAATTGATTCAATAAAGAATAAACCCTAAGATCTCCAATCTGAAAATTGTTTGGAAAATGGTAGGAAAATGCATAAACATGGAAGGAAACTGTCGGAGCGACTACAATAGCCCCCTTTAGATGGAAGTGAACCTAATACATGATTCAATATTATTACTTTCGAGGCAGTTAGACTCCGTTTAAACAATAAAACTGTCCGTGAATCTGAAATTCTTGGAAGAATTTTGGTGCAATTTTGTTCAGATAAAATTAGCTTCTACAAGTTTTTATCTTCTCCATTCCCATCAAATGATTCGTAAGACAGGATTTCAGAAGCGATCATGTCGCTCCCAAGAAAATTCCTTAGAGTTTAAGATAATTCAGTTAGATACAGTGTTGCTTCAGTAAAGAAATCTCACGACCCTTGGTTGTTCAACTAAGCTTACTGATGATAATACAGGAAACAAAAGAGAAAAGGATGGAGAATTATGAAAGAGAAGGAGAAGAGAGAGAGAGAGAATTCACGAGTGTTTGTAATGAAGTTGAAAGAAGTTAATGGATGATAGCTAATAAAGTTAAGACATGGAATGTGCGTTCAGGGCAAAAGAAAAAGGCAGAGCATGCTCGAGAATCATGGAGAAGGAAATTCGTGGGAAGTTATTTTGTTCAGATAAATATGGATGAGAGAGTGGAATTTGTGTGCATCTTACCTTCGTCGTCCGAGGAATAAGTCACATCTGAGATGGGGAATGATGAGCCAATACTCTTAGATCGTTCTCGCTTGAATATTGGTTCTTCTCTCATGCTCCTAGTCATATTGGTCATGGAATCGTGAACATCTTGTACACTCATTCGGCTGCAATATTCTTTTGGCAGAGGAGGTCTCATCGGAACTGCATTGTTGCCAATATCATTCGGTTGGGATGCATGGTGTTGCAATGTTGATGTTTTTGTGGAAGATTGACCACCATTTATTTGCCTTTTATTATATATGGGAACAGAGAGCATCTTCTGTTTCCACTCCAATAGTCGCTGTAAGCTCACATCTCGTTCAGATGTTGAAGCCATCATTCCATGCATACTACTATTATGAGGAGACATTTCTAGATTCGAGAACGATGGAGGGTAGGTTTTCTGACGAGCAGCAAAATTATTCGACATATACGAAGTGGAGGGTGAAGAAATCTTGGTAGAGTTGAGATAGTTTAATTGGTTACTCGATAACCTATTGGATTCTTGCTGGAGATAATCTGACCAGGGTCTAGGAGGAGGAGAAGTGAGATTCTGGAGTGGACCATGATTGGAAACAGTATTACTTTGTCCAATAGAACCAGAGTTGTAATCAGTGACTGTACTCTTGAAGCTATAAGGATCATAGCGCTCAAGTGATGATTTTGAGCGAATTGGAATAGATTTCGCAACTTGGCTTTGGAATGCTTCAGCATCGTTCCGGAAATGAGGCTGACGTTGATAGAAGGATGTCGAATTAGCCATCTGTTGACCGTTATTCTGTCGTGTTTCATGGAAACCATTTTCAATAACTTCAGACCCAACACTATCCTCTTGCTCACGGTCAAGAAAATCCGCTGATCGAGGTCGCGGCTTGCCAGAAGACATGCCTTGAAGCTGAGGAGAAGAAATTTGAGATGTCTGATATCGAAACACGGGATCAAGGTTGGGATTGATCATGTATGCATGTGGCACGTTGGCTTGACCAGAGTTAGTTAGAAGAGATTGAGGCGGAGGAATTGAGTAGTGAGGATTGACAATGGAACCTGGTGGAGGTGAAAGAGGAGAGGAAAGATTGCACTGCATTTTGAGTCCGTTTTGAACAGAAGAGATGTTGTTGTTGCCGCTGGTTAGGTCATGATGACCAGTGGGAACTGATTGAGTGAAATAGTTATCATTGCCATTTGTGGTGACAGAAATATTGTTAGTGGCTGAAGGATTATGAGCAATTAAATCAGGAGCCGGTCCTGTGGACGGACCCAAATATTGATGATAATGAGCACCAGGTGGTATAGCAAAGTGGTTCTTGGTGTTGGGAGAATAAATATCGAGATCCATTGCAGACTCGTTACCCAACTGCTGCCGTCGTGGCTTAGGAGGTGCGTTTGCATAATGGGATCTCTTTTGAGGTGGAGGATAGATCATTTGTTTATGAGCATAAGCATTTTGTTGGAGAACCTCTTGCACTTGCTGGGGACCTGAATACGAAATTGGTGGCAGACCAACACAATTGTAAGAGTTAGGGTACTGATGTCCAGCTGGAAGATAAGAAGTCGGCATGTTTGGTTCGTTCATGGATGACTGTTGATTTTGAGCGCGACGAGATTTATAAGAATTGAATCCTGAGTCTTCTTCATCTCCCAACTGAGCCCCACCACTATCTACATCATCATTTTTTCTATCATCCTTCTCATAGGACGATAACCGGCTAGCATCCAGATCTGGTCTGTCCGGTTGATTACGGTTGTGTTCTGAAGCACCATTTGATGGTGCCGATTGAGCACTATGGTGGTAGTTAAGTTGCATAATTGAGGCTAAACTGAGTGCCTGCATCCATTGATCCATGGATTCTTTCGAATCAGCAGCTAAAAAATAAGTTTTCATATTTTGATGCTCCAACTTGAAAGCATATTTTCGCGCAATACCATCTTCCGATGATTTACATGGTGAAACTCGATAGCTGGGAAGCAACACAGAACCAAGAGTTCTACCTTCGTTGACGTCTTTGTAGTAAAATAAACAATAGTCTCCTAACACAAACCAACGACGTTTCCATTGCTTAATTCCTCCTTCCAGACGATATAGCCAACCTCGAAGAGTAACTTGCTGCTCATCACACCGCTCTACCGTTGGTGGTCGTAAATTAGCTTGACCGGACCCGATACCAGATTTACGACGAACTATTTGATGACGAAGTCCATCCATAGCCGATAAAGGCTGATTTTGAGTGTTGTTGCTGTAATTACGGTGGGTATTTTGAAAATTATTGACGTCCGCCTGTTGGGGAAGTTGTTGTGGAGTATTCACTAAAGATTGACCACTACTAGAACTCTTTAAACGTTCATAGTTTATCTCATGATGATTGAGTCCGAGTAGAGTTGGAGTTTGAAATGATGGATTTGAGCTCAAATCTCCAGAAAATTGGTTATAACCTATCACAAAATGGTAATTTATATCATCCAATAAATAGGAATTCTTATCATTCCGAGCTTGATGAGTTGCTGGACTTCGACCAATATAGCTCACTAAATCGGTGTTATCATTACAGTTTAACTGGGGCTGTTTAAGAGATGATTCATCACCAGCAATCTCTAGAGGTCTAGGATAGTAAGAGGTGAGGAAATAGTGGAAAAAAGTGAAAGAGAAAGAGAGAGAGAGAGGGGAAAAAGAAAGGTTAGTGAATTCCGATGGGATGCAAATGAGCGAAAAGATAAATTCACGGGTTATGTCGAGAAGCCTGTATAATCTTGGTTTAGACAACCTGTCTTCTCCAGTGTCACCGACTCACTTCAATTAAATTGATGATAATGATCATCCTCATCTTGAACGATAAACAATAACAAATGGCATCGACAATGCTTTCGGCTGTCAACCGGAATGAGAATGGGGAGGATGATGGTGAATCAGAGGAAATGGTAGAAAATAATCACATTCACATGCAGACGCAAGCAAGCACATACAAAAAAAACAAGTGTCTTGCATCAGATGAGTAAAAAGATGATGAATAAGTAGAAGCTGAGATTCGAAAAAAATTTAACGAGAAAAATGATTTGGCGATGAAATGGTAAAGTTTACTTGATGGCGATCGAACTCGATTGGCAATTATGATGATGATCACACGGATAGTAATAATAACGATACGGGATAATTTGTTGAAATGGTGGAAGAAGAAGTGAGAGAGAGAGAAAGTTGAATAAAAATATGTGAGAAAATGGTCTCAACTTTTTCCTTTACACCCAACACAAAGTTTCCCTCCAAAGAGCGTGGATCACAATTGCTCCTTTTTTATCCAAAATACTGATCCTTGACGGCATCATCATCATGATAAAGTTTCACACACACACACACATAAACATATACACACATGGATCATGAAGAGTGTTTGAAGTATCAGTTGAGGTAGAATCCAAGGGATGCATGTATTGATAGAAGATTGAAGATTGAAGATTGAAGATGATGGCGATGATAGAAGAGAAAGAAAACTCATATACTAGAGAGTTGAAAATTTGAGACCTCAAGCAGCTTGAACTTCAAGCTCCAATATTCAATGTTTCTCTTTCTCTCTCTCTCTCTCTTTCTTTTTGAGCGTCCCAAGCAGAGACCTGCTTCCTTCAACTTGTTCCCTCTCTCTCTCTCTCTCTCTCTCTTTCTCTCTCTTTCTCTCTCTTTCTTCTTGTTGAGTTTTCTTCTCTCTCCTCTCTCTTCTATCATCTCTAGTCATCCTATTCTGGCTTACCTTTCCGATAATAAAGCCCAGGTAAACTGGTTTGCTTGCATCTTTCTTCTCTCTCTCTCTTCTCTTTCTATGCCCGGCCACAGGCTATCGGGCTTTCGGGCTACTCGGGCTACTCGGGCTACTCGGGCTATCAGGCTTTCCTTGACCAGAATGATTCGGGCAAAATCAAAATTGTTGCCTCTCTCTTACAAACACATACATACATACCTGGTACACACAAGCGACCGAAGGAGAGCCCAATCAAGGGGAACCAATAATTTTACTTCCCAAACTTTCCAGAATCTCTCTCACTCAGATGATGCCCTCAGGCAGTTGGAAAAAATGGCTTTCTAAGTCACTTACTCTTCTTACATCTTTCTCTCTCTCTCTCTCTCTTTCCCATCTCAACTAATCCCGACTGGATAACTTCTCTTTTTCTTCTTGCCAACAACTTCTTGGCCATTCAAGTAAGCTTCCTCTGTTTTGGCGGCTTTCTCTCTCTCTTTCTCTCTTGCTCTCTTTCTCCTTATCTATTTCACTTGCTGACCACACGAAGTGACCGCGAATGGCTATTTTCATGACCTAATCACCATCATTTTCATGACCACTCAATGAACATGTAGCTTCACTTAATTCAGTTACACGTAAAGGATCATAGCCTCTGACTTACCACTGCTTTAGCACACAGTGCAGTAGTATGCTGATGATACTCCTTTTATACTTGGTATGACGAGATTCGAATCATCAGTCTCTTCCTTCCATCTTCAGATGACTTTTAAGTCATCACGATAAAAAGATACGTTTACTTTTGCCAATAGATCATGAGATTGTGTTGCGCAATACATTTATATAAATTTATTTTAATTGAGATAGTGGTTCAGATATTCAACCAAGTTGAGATCAAAGATGAATTTGTTTCATCTCTCATTCGCCTTTATATCATCATTACCACTGAAGGAAGAGAGAAAGAGCTTGATTGGCAAAGGGAGAGAGAGAGCGAGGGGATTCTCTCTTAACTAATCTAATTAACCTATCTTCATCAATTGACATTTGATCCTGAAAGAAATAAGCTTCACTCCCTTTACTCTCCATCAACCATGTTTCTCCTTCTTCCTCTCTTCATTCATGTCAATGTTGAACATAATTGGAATTGATCAGCTCAGATTGAAAACTTTTCATCGTATTCATAATCATCAGCCCTTGAAGGTGGGTCAAAGTATTGCACCAAAATTCTGGGTCTTCAAATTGAACAGAATTATCATCATGTGAACCAATTCCTTTGATGTTCAACATTAAAGAGAACTCAAAAACGGTTTTCATTTGAATTGAATTTAAAACATAAGCAACAGAGGCTTCTGTGGCGGCAAGTTTGAAAATCTACGAGTTTTCTAAATCACCCAATTAGAACTATTCTACATCGAAGCTTCACTGATGTGAGCTAGATTTAATTAAATGAGAAGAGAAGAGAAGGATGAAGATAAGAAAACCGGCTCTTCCTGTTATTTAATCAAAGTCTGAATGATGGAAAGTTCATATTCAAATGAGATAGACGCAATATTAGCGTTTTTATCAATGAACTTCTCTCTCTCTCTCTTTCTTTCTTTCTTTCTTTCAGCATCCACAAATTCTATACCTGTATGCAGATTCAAGATTCATATTTTGCAATCGCTCTCCAATTGACACCATGAAATCCATCTCAAAGTCATTTGAATGGAGCACACAAATTGCTTGCAAGAATAATTTTGTTTCACACAGACTCGATGGTTGTGAAAAAACGACAACATACACAAGTACATTCACACGCAATCATTCATCATCGTGGAATGAATTTTTCGTTTTCCTTCTTTTGTTTTCTCTCTTCTCTACCTCATCTCACTTTCATCCATCTTTTTTCTCGGAACAATTCAAGATTTTTTCCTTCATCTCTCTCTCTCACTCATATATCTATATGTATAAATATACAGACAAACAATCAACTGATCAGATAAACTTCCATCTTTCTCTTTCAGCCTCCTCTTTTTCACATAAAAAGTGTCCACTTTTCGACGTTTCAAGAGTCATCATATGAAAGGCTCCTTCTCACAGATCATTATGGGCTGAATGGCCTTGACTCATGTGAATTGCCGATTGTAAGTTCACCATTGAAGCCACTTCACCACGAAGCCCAACTCTCACACACGTACGCTCAATGCTGTGTGGGCCACTTTCGCTTTTCCAGCCCTCCTTCTCTCTCTCTCTCTCTCTCTCTCTCTCTCTCTCTCTTCCCAGCCTCCTCATCAGTTATGAGATTTTCAGGTAGCAAGGTTCCGGTAGGCAAATGATGGCTAAGCTTTCGCATGACTTCATGGTCTGATGCGGTCTGGTGACCTTTCTATGATCAGTCATGAGAGGGACCAACTTTCCCTGCCCAAAATGTGGCCAATTTTCCACAATAGCTGGAGGAACGAAAACCCTTTCACTACTTGGACAACTGTAAAATTTTTTGAATTTGTAAACTCTTATAAAATCTAAATTTATCAAGCCTAAAAATTAGAAAAAATTTAAATCTCATCCTTTAAGAGATCATTTTTGCCATTTCTGTGATTCTTTTTACTTGGTCGTTGATTTATTACTGTTCTTTTCAACCCCGTAACACATACACATGCACACTCTCTTCCAGCTTCTAGCCCATAAAAATGTTTATAAGGAAGCGGATATGAGTAAGACTACAGCCATATCAGATAAGTTAACTACATGCATGAAGATTGTGAATTGAAATGTAAAATAAATGAGTAAAAACAAAAATCGATGATGGAAGAGTTGGCCTGGTTAGGTCCAGATCAGCCTTTTTTTGGGCTGAAAATTTTTATTTTTCTGGTAAAACAAACTGGTCAATTGGAAAATCAAATCGTACGATCATCATTTGTTGATCATGAATCACAGTCTTGACATGAATCGGCTGACAGACTTGATCGGCCTTCTCTAGTCATGTTTATCACTCAGTCAGTCTGAGAGGGCTTATGTCTTGTTTCTTTCAGATTTTGTGTGAACACAATCTGAACCGATCTTCTCCAACATTCAGGATGATGCTGGTTGAATGATTAAGATAAACAGTAGGAAACTCTCAGTATCTCCATTTTACCTCCATCACACACCAGGCCATCATCCTCACTTCATGTTGATCCTCATCACTCCATTCCACCCATCGATTGCTTCAGAGAATGATTTGGATTGAAAATTGTCTATCAAAACGTAGCCATTCTGATTGGAATCGATATCGCAACTCAATCATCAAAGAAGAAGAGTAGGCATGAAATTTACATCAATATCAAATCAGTGAGTCAGTACTACGAGATTCCTCGGAAAATTGAATCTCTAATATGAATTGGAAAGCAGGAAATGATTCTCCTATCATGAGAACCCAACGATGAGGCCAATCAAGTGGCTATTCAGTACTAAGGAATTAGTGTTTGATAGCATAAGATCTCTCTCTTTCTTTCTCTCTTTCCTTTTTTCACATGATGTTACTTCCTTTTCCCCTTCCCCTTCCCCTCTTCTTCTCTTTCTTCTTTTTATTTACCTTCTTCTGGCTAAAAGATTGAGAGAATATATATTCACACTTTGTTGTACTAAATATTAGAACAACAACGGCTCAATAAGATGCTACTTTTATGTACCTGCACATCGTTTTTATTTGCACTTAATTTCTTGACTCCCGGATGATGATCAGGTGGATAATTGCTGTAGAGTAGATAATTGTTTTAAGCGATCTTCATCACTGAATTTCATCAAGCTATTCATAGAAGTGATAAAATTGTTGAAAGACTGAGCAGGTCAAATCAATTCAGGCTCCCAGGCGTTCAAATTTCGATTCATTTTTGTTACTCAAAATTTTGATCTGCATCCTTAACCGAACTCACCTAAACAAACACTTGAGAGAATGGAGTCGAGTCTAGAAGAGGATCAAGTAGGATAGGTTAATGGTTGCAACTCGAAATACCTTGGTGAAGATAGATAGATAGATAGATAGATAGAAAGAGAGAGAGAGAGAGAGAGAGAGAGAGCTCATTCTACCATAGATTCTGTGAACAAATTTTTTTTGAAAGGCTCGTTTGATGGGATTACTCAATTGCTATGGGAAACTTCGGATAATGGTGAATGTAAGATCCATGACTCTTCATTTCGATGGAAATGAACAAATTTATCAGTCTCACTTTCCAATAACTGATATGATTAAGCTTCATCCCATGCAATGAATCTTATTGAACACTTCCACTGGTACACTGTACTTCTAAAAGAGACACTAGAGCCAAGATTTGATCGGATTGACATGATGAAATCTGGATCTTAAACCTCTTGAACGCATTGTAAGACTTTTCTTTTCATCAGATAAGTCTCTTCTTACATACTTTCCACTTTTAGAGGGAAAATTCAACCATGAATCGGAGAATTGTAAGAAAATATTTGATTATGGTTGCTGAAGAGTTTTTTTCCGGTGGTATATCTCAAAAGAACTGATACCCATTCAATTGAAAGATGATAAAAAGCGAAAAATTTACGAAATTCTAAATTGATTTGAACTGGGAGAGATATCTATCTTTTTTTCTTAGCTATGTCGGCAATTTTGGCATGAAAATTATCGAATTTTATATCTGGGAATCTCAAAGCTCCAAACGATTGAAAAATTTGCTCATAATTTCCAAGCAATAGATCTACTCACCGCAGAAGAATTACAGTAGAACTCCTACTCAATTCTATCATGCTGAGTCTAGGTAAAAACTTAGTTGTTACCCAGATATATCTGATCAATAAAAGGAATAAACATCTCATGAGCTTGGAATGGAGGGCAATTTTCACTTTCAGGTGGGCTTAGATTTGAAAACAAAACAGAATAAAATAAATTTTCGTTAACTCAATCATTACATGTATATTGACTTTACCGAATCAGAGTCACAGTCCTGGGGTCAATTCGCTTGGCTGAATTGGGTAGCTTGCTCTACAGTGGGATAAATTTGAAATTTGATTGACAAAACTTCATGATTTGAAAGTGAACTTTCAGCTTGCATGATTCAATTGAACGATAAGTTTTCATCATCTCTCATTTTTTTGGATCCAGTTCAAAATATTGACTTGCCAGTGTAACAAGATTGAGGACAAAATATTCCGCTTCACTGATTGTCATGCTGTGTCTTCTCTACTGTTTCTCTGCTTAGGTGATATACTTTTGTACAGTTTCCGACAAAAGGTAGCAGTATTGCATCATCAGAATAACGTTCTCAATTTTAAGAATTTTCAAGGGTTCATCCCTTATCTTTTCTCATTCAGAATAGGCATTTGTATGGACAAATTTTTGACTAAAGCTCCAAAATATGGATCAAATATTTTCATCACTAGATCAGCTCTGAGCTGGAACCATTGATCTGACAAGGTGATGGTACAAAAGCAAAATAAAAATATAATTTCAGTAAATATAGCAAAGAAATGATCGTGATTGAATGAATAAATCGAAATAACGTAAATGCGCGTGTGTGCGGAGGAGTGAAATTCCTTTTTCAATAGCTTAACTATTTTTCAGCCGATCGTCTATTTGATTAATTGTATTCATGAATATTCATCATTTTGTGTATATATAAAGGGCTTGGACGATTGTAGAAATTGTGATAGAAATGATAAAGTAGACATATTATGGAATCAACTGGAAACAGAGCCTGAGATGAGCAGTTCGAAGCAAATATAAATGATTACAAACTCAAAGTGCATGATGGGCAATTCCAATTCCAAGCTGCACGATATACATAAGTCGACATTTGAAAAGCAATCTCGTAAGTAAGAATTGTGAATAAAATTCCTCGCATTCTATTCCTCTTCTATCCACCCTCTTAACATTCATTGCTTTCGAGTTGCACCTCATTGCAAGAAAAGGCTTGGTGAAGGTGGATGCAGAAGAGAGAGAGAGAGAGAGAGAGAGAGAGAGAGAGAGAGAGAGAGAGAGAGAGAGAGAGAGAGAGAGAGAAATCCAGAAAGTGCGGAGAAAGTGATAAAAAACAACATGATCACCATGCATGATGATGATGGAAAAAGTTGGCATAACTTGGAGAATGGATGAGAAGAGAGAGGCTGAGGCTAAAGAAATAGTGGCTCAATGATGAGGATGTAGAGTTTTGCGGGTTGAGCCATTTAAGTGAGCAAGCGATTGCAATTTGAATGAAACGAAACACGAGCAATCTGATGGACTTGATTTGCTTAATAAATTAGAGGTTACTAAACCAGAAAGATTAGAGCCGAATGGCTTCAGATGGAACACAAAAATGATAGGGGTTGAGAGAGAAAAAGAGAGGGAGAGAGTTTTATTATTGTCATGTGTGTTAGAGATAAACGAGAAAATTCATGGATGGAGCCCCAGAATTTTTCTGAAGAGTAGCGACTGATAGCTCTGATTAATGAATTTGATTTGTTGTTTAATAGCAATGTTGAAGGTAGTTTTATGTTTCATGAAACAATCTCTCGAAATCAGATTCATTTTTTCTCAAATAGAATCTTTTCAACCATCATAATGTAGCGCTTCTCATTATTCAATCAATGAAGGGTTGTTGGATGCTGAAATCTATGCTTCTTCTTCCTAAAAATCAATTTCCACCATTTTTCTCCAAGGAGTGGCCCATGTACCGTTTAATTGGGCTCATTGGTGCTGTTCTGTACCCCACTTACATTGTATGATCAGAGGAGGGAAACCAATGAAAAGATTGTGGATCATAAGTTGCTTATCTGGTTAAATTCTTTTCATTTTCATCACTAGATAATTGGTTGATAAAAAAAAGTTTCATAGCTGTTGATTGTTGGTTGAGCTAAAAAACTTTAATCGCTTGAATGCCTTGAGGATAAACCTGGTTTCCCAGAGATTTTTTTAGAGCAAATTTGTGTGTATGTGTGTGTGGGTGACTGCTTCTGGACTTGGTATATTCACACCATGCATGTAGCCTGAATCTTCTTGGAAGCTCTTTCACTCTGTATAATTCATCCATATTACATGTATTTCCCCTCCACTTTACCTCATTCTGAGCTCACCATCATTCTAATCGCTAGCATTCATGTGATTATTCTCATCTCTATTCTGTGTAAATTTTGCGTATATTATGCATTCTCGGTTGATTTTGTTGGTTTTACTTAATTGAGAGGGATAAAAAATACGATAAGTCAACTCCCTCATTTTCTTCTGACAAGGAGCTGACATCTTTGCGTTTCATCGGCTTAATCAGATGTTATCTTATCAATCTCATTGAGCTTGTCAACAAATGTGTTACACTCCAATGGATGTAGTGATGGTAAGTAATCTCAGCTCTTGTCCTCATGTACGCATATATCACATGGAATTTTTTTTATGAGATTCATAGCCAAATCATTTTCGATCGATGGAAGAAAAATTCAATTCATAACAGTACTTGCTACAGCAGCTTGACCAAAGGAATAAATAAATTATTCATGTTACTATATTGTCATTTCAGTTAGCATATTTATCCGCTTATCTGTTCTCGATGATCATCATCAATAAATGAATGCAAATTTTGACCCGTGAAAATGGTGGCACTGATATGAAATTAAATCTAATCAGGAACTCTTACCGATTACAGCAGATGAATTTGGTCCAATCCCAGACGCTCCAATGGTTCATGTCCATTGATGCTGATGAGCAAGAACAAGAAGAGGAGGAAAGAGGATGAGGGGATGAAGAAGATTCCTCTTTTTGCACCAGATTTGCAATTTCGATGGACCCTTCAGCACAATCAGAAGTAACAAAATTGAGTAAGTTATCTTTTTGTGGTCATTTTGGAACACGTACTGTTAACCATGTAGAATTGATGGCTTAGTAGATTGAAATAAAGTGTTCCCGAAAAAATTGGATCAAACAATGGGGTCACTCGATGAATGTTACAAATTCAAAGTGAATATAATATGGAACATTATCGGCAAATAATATATACAATCATGGGAAGAGAAGAAAGATGTGGTCAATTCTCTAGCATATTAACCAAAATATCACACATGGAAGTAAAAGCTTCAACGATGCTGAAAGATGAGTGATGATGATTGCTCGATTGGAAGCATGTAAATAATAGGTAGATTCCAATCGGTTACACAGCTATTGGAATGATAATTTGGCATCAAAGAAGAACCTTGGAATCGAGAAAACATGAAAGAAATATATTTGAGCACTCTCATCTACCTTGAACTGAACAAATAGCCACCGGACATTTTTGGTTGAGTAGAATACTTTTGAGCGAAATCAGGAAGCATTGCAAGCACTCTTCTTTTCTTTCTCTTCCTCTCCTTATCACTATAAATTCTACTACTATTTTGCTCTAGATTGCGCTACGAATATTTTGTGATGTGTGGTCTTCTGCATGTGTGTAAAACAGTCGAAAGAGGAACATCACATCACATCTACAGACATCGACTCGATGGCTGTTGGATGATCGCGCCTGTGTGTATGTGTGTATGTGTTTGTGCTCCTTAGGTCTTCGATTCACTTCTACTTCCACAAACGTTGCACTCCTGCCTCGTAATGAGCCAAGCGAACAGTCAAAACCGAGTGAAGCGAACAATCAGAGACTGCCTGGAAGAAAGAATCGATTCTTCTTTTCCTCTCTCTCTCTCTCACAGATGAAAAGAAGAAAGATGAGGATGCTGTGTACAGAGAGATGCTGGAAAATGCTATTCTAGGAATACTGTGATAAACTGGGACACAAGATTCAATTGCTTGTTTCGTCTTATTCAGTCCTCAACTCCAGCGATACAAGTTGAACGTGACAAAAAAAACGGACTCCTTGCTTGAATAGCCTACTGATCACCATCAGGTCATGGTGGAATCTAAGAAAAGAAATGAACAATTAATTTAAGAAAAAATTTTATCGATGCTGATCATATGAAATTTTTTATAATCAATCACATTCTTCGTCCCTTCTAGCTGAGCTAAGAGAAAATGTTGGCACTTGTAATTTTTGAAAAAAGAAATTTTATTTTCGTCGGCTAATTTCTTGGCTCCATCCATACATTGAACTTATTATCTAGCTTTTTTTCCTCTTTCTCCTATAAAATATACATGCACAAAAGAGCTTCTCATTTCTTTGAAACTTTGACATTAACTCAATCGATATGAGCTCTCTCTCTCTCTCTCTCTCTCTCTCTCTCTCTCTCTCTCTCTCTCTCTCTCTTTCTTTCTTTCTTTCTTTCTTTCTTTCTTTCTTTTTTTCTTTCTTATTCTCTCTCGGACTTTTCTCACCGATTGATTGTTCTCCATAGGTCAACTTTGTGATGCGGATAAGTGACCTAAAAATGAGCCATCTTGTTCAGCATCCCTATGGAATGGAAAAAATAGCCTACTTCCACGAATGACGTCTGTAGATTGAGTGGTTCAATGCACTTTCTGTGTCAATGATATACATGAAAACTTTGGATAAAAAACGAGAAAAAATAATACTGAAGGAAAAGAAAAGTAACTTCCGGGACCAATATTGGTGCACTATAGTAGAACTCCTGGTATTTCTATCGATGATTCAAGTCCATCTACAGTGAAAACTATCATAATGAAAAAGCTTTGGGCCCTCTTTTGATGATGCCCCTTGTGTAATTTGAAATAAGTTCCTAATCAATCTGTGCTTTTCACCCCCTTCTCCTAGGTGTTTCGTTTCTTTCTATTTTGAGGGGTTTTTATTATCGGAGTTTTCGCTGTAGTGCATTTGTTTATGAGCTGTTTTTTATGGTTAGTTTCCTCAAAATTCACCTCTCTAACGTTAGAACTTGGTTCTGATCCATAATGGGGACACTCTTAGGAAAAGATGAAGATGAAGATGCGCAAGATGAATAAGTTCCATCATCTTTCTTTCGATTGCATGTCAAGAGAGAGCAGCACTTTACACGATACGAAATTTTTCTCCGAGAGTTCTCCCGGGAATACTTTTTGAAAGCTTTTCGAATCGAGGAATTGAATAGAGATGCAAGATACATTGCCCAAAGTATAGTGTTCTATGAGTCCCCTAGATAGAGCAGTAGCATTTATCTATTATTTTTCCTACTTTTTGCTCTACTAATGCTTTTCGATCCAGAAACTTATGATTCGAGAGAATATTTCCTATTTGGTTTGGTAACTCAATTGATTTAGAATATTTTCCGAATCTTAATATAGGTTTTTCATGAGAAAAATGGATTAGAGTGTGTTTCATCAGACCTCAAGCAGGGGTAGAGAGGAGAAGAGCTTTTGAAAGTATTTCTTTTAGCATTCGACAAGTGGATTCAGATGATGGATGATATCTGTTCTGTCTCTAGTGGATGGATCAGTGAAAGAATAAGCATTCAAGCGAAGAGAATTTGTCTTCCAGGATGTAACATGTGGAACTATGAGCTACCTCAATCTTGTCTCCATCACCTTCTCGCGAGGGAACTGTATTTAGATGATCAGTTGATAATCCTTGCGAAGAGTACGATAGTATTTTCAATGATGTACAGGCCCACCAAAGCAACTTGTGGCTCCAAAAGATGAATGAGTGTGATCATGGCCTCTGCTCTCGAGACCAAAATCGATACCCGGCCTTAGTATGTTCCTAGCTACCATTGTCAATGAAGCGACCCACTTAGCCTCCAGTGTTGAGCAACATCATGAGAGTAGAAAGGGAGGGAGAGAGAGAAAGAAAGAGATCGTATATCTAACCCTATGAATACAAAACAAAGAGAGTTTATGTTGACTGATCATTTATTGCCGTAACAATGAGAGTTGGGCCCGTAATTATCTTTGACTATTGGTTTGACACTAGTTGAACATAGTGAGGCAAAATGCTAAAAGCAAATTAGAATTCCATGCTCTATGAATTTTTATTGAGTGTGATAAGGGAAGAAAAAAGCTGGTTCCTGGATGTTTGAAAATTGCTCATTCACAAAGGCCTAAAGTTCCGATCAGCTGCTATGTGCCTGAAACTTGATCCAACATGAACTCCTATGTCTGACCTGATCTGATCTGAGTGTTTAGCCCGAAGCTTGATTCGTTTCGATTTGGTCTCATCTCTCCTGACCTGTGTTTTACCTCTCGCTCTCTCGCTCTCTCGCTCATCCACTCTCTTTCTCTCTTGGCCACAGATGTCCTGAGGCACTTCATTTTTTCGGCGATTCATCTTTTTCCCTCTCGTGGTCATAGGTGCTGATCTCACTCGATTGAGAATGACTTTGCAACGATAATGTGCTCCCATTCATGCCTTTCACTTGGTCAAACAGTTGAGCACAACATCATTATTACTGGAAGAGGAGAAGCTCCATTAGAATCAAATGATGCTCCTCTAACTTTTGTGATCTCTCTCTCTCTCTCTCTTCTCCGCTAGCTGCTCATCTCTTGATGATATCTCCTAGAATAAAAGTATCAGCTGCTCTCTTTCTCGGCTCGCCACCCACTTTTCTATTTCAAAGTATATGGAAAATAGAAAAGGTGGTTGATGATCGCTTGAATCATGCAAACTTGTTCTCTTATGGATCGTTTGTTTTGCTCTCTGGCCTTCGTGTACTGTCCCTCGATGATGTGAATGTCACCAATCGATTGTGGATTATGATTACATTTGACTCGTTTGCCATTAATTTAATTGTCTTCACTCATTCATTGCCTTGGCACCAATTCTATGACAGTTTAGTATCGCCACTTCGTGTCTATGTCATGATTTTTACATGAGAATTTGCGAAATAAGCTAAGTGAGAGACTCATTCAAGATCGGAAACTTTATGCTATAACAAAATCTGAATAGCTCTACCAAAAATAGTTTGGATTGCGGACATCATCATGTTATCATGTGTTGGCAATAAAAATATCAAGAACTTTATGAAGTCAAATTTTCTTGGTATCAAGCTTTTGCAATGAAGTTTTATTCAGGTTGAAGCTATTTGACTAGTTAGTTTTAAGTGAGAGGGAATACAGTTAGTGAGAAAGTCAACAAGCCAATGAAAAAGAATAACCCTTCACTTTCTGACACCGAAACTTTTCGGGGTTCTTTATTTGTTCTATCATCAGAGAAAGTGGTTTATATTAAAGCAGGCAAAGTAAATCTAGCAAAAGTATATCAGGTTGTAGAAGTATGTAGTCATTGGAGACTATGGTAGCACTCATTGCAATGTATGCGGGAAGAGAGAAAGAGCTAGGCTATGGTCTTGTAAATGAGAATGCATAGCTTGATGAAGTATTCATGAGATTGTTTCATATTTCCTTTTCTCGCCAAGAAGAGAGAGAAAGAGAAAGAGAGGAAAAGAAAAGAAAGAAAGAAAGAAAGAGAGAGAGAGCATAATGGCTCATCACCTTGGATTGTAAGCAAGTCGAATATTGCCCAGGAAATACAAACAAGGCAATACTTTTCTTTTTCAATGAGAATTTTGAGTACTCTTTATGGTCTAATTTTGGTACATTAGTGTAAGACCACAAGCGATGTTGTAAATTAAACTTTTGAACAGTCCAGCCCCGGTAGCATGACGGTAGTGATCCCAGAGGAAAAGTCATCAAGATTGTTTAAAAAAAGTTTGAATTTACTGTTAGAGGAGGTTAAAATTACATTACGATCAGTATTCAAACAAATTGTATGGTACCCTAGAGCTGATAAAATACTACTTGAAATGGTAAATTTTCCATGATATTCTCTCAACAGTATATACATTGGCATCATGTCTCTGATGAACGCCTATGACGGTGTGTGAATTGTGACGGTCCGAAGTAGGAGAAAAAGAATGTGGGAGGTAAGATGAGGCCTTCGGAAGAGGATGCAAGTTCCCCTGTGATTCATCGGATGGGTCCCTCGGAGTTTGGATGGGCGGTAATGGACATGGGAATGAATGGCACAAGAATAAGGGTGGCTCAGGCGAAGGCTTGTTTTCCATAACTGGTTGCACCTCAAGAGTCAACTTGCCGATTGTAATCTACTTTGGTGATGCACTTTCATGATGATTGTCGATGATGAGTTAGGCATGTGAGCTTCATCTCGAGGGATTCTTGCACGATATTCTCTCTCTTTTCAGTCTCTACGAGAACAGAACTACGCTTGTCTATCGTTCCAGAGGAGTGAGCCTCATGTGGCTGTGTTTCGTACATTCATCTCAAGCTTTTCAAATACTGAGGGTGCTGAGTATGAGCCGCATTCCCTGGGCATATCTATCGCTAGATATTCACTCGAATTATTTCCACAAAAGAATGAGAGCATTTTTGGCTCAAAATGTTTCCTCCTTCTTCCCACTTCTCATGAAACGCTAGATTCAAGAGATAAACAAAAGTATCGTAAAGGTCATCATGTAGCTCATTTGTAGAGATCAGAATGTGAAAGAAATGCTTCACTATGAGAGAGAGAGAGAGAGAGAGAGAGAGAGAGAGAGAGAGAGAGAGAGAGAGAGAGAGAGAGATAGAGAGATAGAAAGATGTTGAATGAGATCGAGTGAAGTGTATTGTAATGAGTAAACAACATAAATGGCCTTCTCTTGTCCATTTGGTGGCTAAATTTTGTTAATCATCATTTGTAAATCTAGGCCTCTTCGCTCCTCGTCATTCACTGAACCAATGTCATGGCAAAACAAAGCGGAAACAAGAAGAATGGCCAATAGCTCGTTCGATTAGCCCCAAGTATCACTCTTAATGTCTGATCGAGTTTTCTTGATGCTCTTATATTCTTTTGGACGTTTCTTTCCAGTGAACCTTCCGATCCCTCTTTCTTCTAGCTCTCTTTCTCTCTTATCACTGACCAATGGTCATTAATGTGAGATTTTACCGTTTGCAGTTTCACTCCTCAAATCCTATACTTGCCTCTTGCCTCCTTCTCGGTGAACATTTCAGACATGGGATCATTTGATAATTAGTCAAGATACAGGAGAGCGATTTGTCTTGCCATCAACGGACTTTGAGAGTGGACATCGCGTGAATAGTGGACACAAGTAAGACAATAGGATGCCAGTGGGTTGGTGAACTAGTAGATGGAATCATAGATCAAATTACTTTCACTTATATTTTGATGGTTTCTTCATTATTGATGAATCATTTGTAACCCAATTCTAAGAGAGAAAAAGAGAGAAGGATGAAAAGGAGTATTAAACCTATAAGCTAATCTTTTTGGACCTGACAGTGAGAGGACAAGCAGAAATCTTCTATTCTATTTCAACTCTGCTGATCATGAAGGAAGAGAAAGAGGAAGGAGAGGAAGGAGAGGAAAAAGAGAAAGAAAAGAATCGAAAAGGAAAACGATTCCATAATAAGAGAGAAAGTAGAAGAAAATGTGAGGATCGATGGTAGTGATGATAGCAAAGAGAGCATGTAGGATAGAGGAGAATAATGATAGTTCACTGAAATTAGTTCAGTATTCCGAGCAGGAGCAGAGTAACTCTTCTTTCTGAAATGTGATTCAATTTATTCTCAGCTAAAGGGGGCTGAAAGATTCAGCTCCATATTCTGTAGGCTCTAGATAATCAGATGAGGTAATAAAATAGAAAGCAACAAGAGGAGAAAATTACTTTGCAAAACACCTTTGATATCCAGCATTAGATTCATCAGCAAAGAGTTTCTTTTTGGCCAGTTTCCACACCACAATCACAAGATCTGTATCAGAACTTTTTAGCTTTATGAGCCTAAAGTATACAAGAGACTCTCGAATGGCTCGATATTCTAATATGAATCGCTTGAGTCGAGCTTTTTTTTCCAATTCCATAGTCTCCCAGAGCTATGTCCGTTCTTTGTGAAGCATTAATTATTCAACGAGCGCTGGTTATGGACAGGTTACAAAAAATCAAGCTTCCTAGGGCCAGTTACCGAGAAAAACTGGAGATGTGTCTTGTTCAATCACTTTTTTCCCTCTCATGGTGTCTTACACTTTTTCTCTCCGTTTCATGGTTTTGTGCTGTCTTTTAGGCTTCACAACGATTGACAACATGATGACCGTTAATAAATTACATCCTCAACAAGACACTTGATATTGACAATGATCAAGAGCCTTCCATATTTGCTTTTCAATATGAAGGCATGGTAGCTGGAAGGAGAAAAAATCTGGACATCAGTTTGAAAGGAAGATTTCACCTTCTTCTCTTCTTGCTTCGAAGACTCTGTCAGAGGAATCAGCTTCCTTTATATCAAATTTTCTTTATCTTCGTTCTCTTCCTCTAACAGATAATCCCACACTTTTACAGCCATTCTTGATTGATTTCTGTCTATCGATGAATAAAACAAATACCTTAACAATTGCTGCAAAAAAGCATTGAAAATATTCAAGCAGATAGGGCTTTAATTGAGTTTAATTTATTAATTATTAAAGGGGTTATCAGAAATAAATGGCTCATGAATAAGTCGCAAGCTTGATGCCAGCGAGAACACGCCATTTGACTATGTGTTAACAAGGGACACTCCAGTAGAGAGCGTTTACTTCAAACTATATTAGCTAAATGAACGTTTTTATAGCAATCATGTTATATATCCGGTCAATGCTCTTGAAAGTAGTCACCTGAAGATAGCCACCACAAAAATGTCTCGAGTTGGGGACAAACTGACTTCAAGTTTCTAAAAAAATCAACTCCTTATGGGCTTCAATGCTAGGTTATTTCGAGTACTTTTATGACAATGAATGTATTTTTCTAAAAGTCGAAACAAATATTCAGATTTTTAGAAAATATTCGAAACTAAAAAAAGAGGAAAGGATAAAGCCACTTCGATTTCCGGTTGACTTGAACTGAGGTATAAGAAACTGATAATCCTTATCCTCGCGGAAATTCCAGCAGAGAGCTAAACTAAGTTTGTTTAATAATTCATGCTGCTAGGTATTCTGGGCTAGAAGTTGATGAAAAAATTTTAGTCCAGTTTTGATTAATTAATCAAGGAATGAGATGAGACCAAAAGAAAACGGAAAAAAGAGGGAAGAAAGAAAGAGAGAAGGAAAGTGATCTGTATGTGGATCTATAAGTCGATAAGGAAAGCCAGTAAGCAGGCAAGGGAAGGAAAAAATAGTGAATGAAGATTGAACCCTATACTAGCTCACTATTGGCTGAAGGAATACTTGAATTGGGTGGTTGAAGGAAGAGAATCTCGTAGACATGAGCATTGCTGGAAGACTTGCTGAAGAGAAGGGCAAAGGGAGCAAGAGGAGGACTTTCAAGGGAGTTTGAAGAGACAGAGAGAGAGAGAGAGAGAGAGAGAGAGAGAGAGAGAGAGAGAGAGAGAGAGAGAGAAGATGAGATGTGATGTGATGATATTGGAATATCATGGCAAAATAGAAAAAGAGAAAGAGAAAGAGAAAGAGAAGGAAAGAAAGAAAGAGAGAGAGAGAGAGAGAGAGAGGGTGAGATGGTCAGTAGAAAGAGAGAGCGAATGGGAAAGAAAGGCGAGAGAGTAGAGAACATTGCTGGATGAGGCGAGGAGAGTATGGAGCTAGAGAGAGAGAGAGAGAGCCTTTCCTGTGGCTCTGGGTCTCAATGTGTGTATGTGTGTATGTTGCTGTGAGCATCAGAGGTGAGAAAGGATAGTTGACATGTTTGCGGTATGAAAGTGTTTCACCCTCTTCTTGTTACAATATTTATATTATGAATAGTTGCATTGTGAAGACGAGCAGCCCATGCTTCTCGGGACCTTCGGTGAGCTCCCTGTCTGTTCCTGGAGGCACCACGAGCTTACCTGCCACCAGCTCGCCAGCACCTCGGACATATTCACCCACCTCACCGGCCTACACACCATCATCTTTACACTATCGGGATATGAGAAGACACTGCACACCTATTCCAACTAGTCACCACTCCTCTGTAACGGTAAGTGCCCCACACATAGCGAAATATTGCTTCTTACCTTTTGCCCCTGAAAAAACACTTCACTGTAAAATCGTAATTACGATGAGAGGTTGAACATTCTGGAGATGCTGAATTTCAGGGTAAAAATTGGTTGATCACTCTCACGATTGAAATTTTGACTATTTCTTCTCATTTTCATCAATCTGAATATTTCACTGAACCATGATGATAATACATTCGCTATAATAAGTAAAGGATTGTATAACCCTTTGTCAATGTTTCTACCTTTTTTGATCTTATTATTTGGATGAAACATCGGCACAAGCATTGATCACTGAAATAGCTCAAGATAGACAGTTATTATCATACACACAAAGATACAAACACATTTGGTAGACATGGTAGGGATGGCATGTTCATCGGGTACTTTGATGAGGGTAAAATCTGAAATGAGAATCTCTTCATACATGATGTTTCCTATTTCTTCATCTCCTCCCTGACTCACCCAACAGTTCTTGGCTCTCTTTTCCCCCTCCTTTTTTCCTCTCTTTTCTTGCTCTTCTACTCTATCAGACTAGAAAGCTGCATAATTTTTGCATGGCTTTATAAACTATTTAAAACTTTCTGCCTCCATTACCTTGGCAAAGGCAGCCAGTCAAGTGGAAGGGGCAGTGAAGCAAACGGAGAGGGCTTGAAATCCGCTATACACAGAAATGAAGACTAGTCAACATTTAGTATGATTTTCTCTCTCTCTCTCTCTCTCTCTCTCTCTCTCAACCACCTGACCCCCCTCTCCCTCTGGATACTTCTCATGATGACCATTGGCATGAATATAATCATGTCCGAGTGGCCATTTGTCATACTTTGGCATTTTTATGAGGACAAATTTTACCTCATCCCTCTACACTACATTTACCTCCAGGTCCTAGGAAGGACTGGGATGAGGATCCCATCTCAATGATCGCTTGAGGAACCCTTTTTTCACCTTGTTTGAGATGTCCTTCTTCACAGCCTCCCTCTCTCTCTTCCAGTGTTACTACCTTTTTTCCTTCTCTCTCCTCTCTCCTCTCTCCCCTCTCCCCTCTGGTCTTATGATTGGGCAAATATTTTATTTAGCAATTGAAGTCTAGTCTCAGTGAGTTCATGTTTTTATAATAAGCGACTCACAAAAAATATTCATGAGCTGCCTTTGAATAATTAACTGACTCCTTTGATGAAAGAGCACTGCTGATGAAGGATTAGGCTGTTCAAGTTCAAATACATCATTGATAAAGATACGGTTAGCTACAATTAACATTATGAATGAATAATCTCTGTTACTACACATTTCATTCACAAAATTCTTCACTTGGTTGCTCTTGTCTACTTACTCCAGTTGATTTCAGTATTGCCTTTTTCTTCCACTTTGATTCACCATCTTTTTACATTTTTTCCTGAAAAACATAACCTCTTTTCTAAATACATTTTCTCAGTTTATGTTCTTCTTCTTGTTCTATGTTCTGTTGTGTATGTGTTTTAGTATAAATCTTTAGTATTTTAGGTTGACTGATCTAATCGTTGAAGTTGACTGTTGGTACAAACCAAATGATAAGATCTGTCCTCTGTGTCTGATCTTTCAATTGAAGTATCCAGTTTATCCAGGCTAAAATCATCGAATTATTTTCTTGAGTTTGTGCTGTATAAAAGTTGAATCAAATTTTGTGGGACAATTTCTTCTCCGAAACTAATGATCTAAGACAAAAATTATGTGCCTTGTGTTACATCTTATTTCTCTTCCAACAATTATCAATTGAGGTAGGCTATTTATAATCTGTTGAATTTGAGAAATTATTGTTTCACAATTTGATTTTAATCCATTAGGCCTACATTGACTATTGGAGAGGGATTGCTTCATTCATTCATTCAATGTAAGAGAAGGTGAGATGATATTAGCTAGAAAAAAGAAGTAGAGGTACTCAATACTCTTAGCCTATATTGATTACTGAGATGTTCTGGAATGCTGTATGCGCTCATTCCGCCCTTTTTCCTTCTCGCTTTTCTAGATCCATTTTGATGCATCTATTCTCTTGATTTGTTCAATTTCTTTGAGATGCTCAGAATTGTTTGCGGCTCACTGCACAACTCTATGGCTTAGATGGAAACCAATTTCTCCTCTTCTATTAAACAACATCCAGCAATTTTACTCTCTCGTGACGATCATCATGAAATGAAAACACTTGTGGTATGAGTTCACCATTCATCATCATGGTGAGGTGATTATTTTCAGATCCAAGTTTCTGAGAATCGTATTCCCTAGTATTACCAGAATTTTCTCTTGAAATGATTCATATTCTATCTAGCTCCACAATCGATAACTTTATTTTTCCAAGTTCTATTCAAGTTAACTGTACAGAATAAAGCTCGAATGGAATGATTATAGACTCTAAAAGTAGTTAAATGAAAGTGGTGCATATATTTGTTACATAAAAGGAGAAAAAGAGCCTCAAAAAGACTTTATTTCTAACACTCGCATTAGTTGACCAGAAATATCGCACTAATTACACATGAAAAGCTGTCCATAGAAATCAGTATAAATATCTGCTTCCAGACTATGAACATTGGACCAGATGAATAATGAGAGAAATAAAAAATTGTCATTGAGATGTTGATCACAGAGTAAGGTACGAGAATATGCCATGGTGAATTGCAACATTGGATAGTTAGAATGGCTAAGCTCTCCCCATGAATCATGTGAATATCAGCCGTCATCTTCCCATGAAGTTTTTGATAACCAGCCAAGCGCCCATCGGATCACTTCTCTGATTTCTCTCTCTCTCTCTCTCTCTCTCTCTCTCTCTCTCTCTCTCTCTCTCTCTCTCTCTCTTTCTTTCTTTCTTTCTTTCTTTCTCTCTCTGTATGTGTGTTGTAACTGCTTATATGGACACGACCTCTGATAGACACACTCATTCATTGTCATGTGTGTCAGGTAGGAAGGGGGATCATAAAAATCCAGACCAGGTCCTGACACTCAATCAGAACACTTAATCGGCCAATATATCTAATGATGAGTTTCAGAGATCCGCTCTCAGGCCAGATTGATTTCACTGATTTACCTGTCGCTACGGTCCACTGTCCATTCAGCCTTATTATTCTCTCTCCATGATCCCTGTGTCTATGAACTTGTTTCGATAGTGGATATTAAAAGTTTTTTCGCCTCGCCATTAAGTATTAATGACCATGCAGCTCATCTGCATGCCTAACTGAGCTGATCTGGCAAACCGATTATCAAAATGAGCTGAATTTGAGAATAAGAATGAACAAGAGATGGCCAGTCCGTGACCTGTCGATGATTCATCGATTCATCGATATGAAGAATAGTCCAAAGAAATTTTCGCATGATATTATCAGGTGGGAGCGAGAGAGAGCCACTGATTTTCTCCTGATCATTCTTCTCTATTCTCTGTATAACGCATTTTACACAGCATGAAAAGTTTTCAGCTTCTTCAGCCCAGAAACAATGCATCATATAGTTTGATAGAGTCTGAACTGCAAAAAGGTGTATGGATTGTAACCACTTTCGATCCAAAGATTGAAAGAGCCCAAAAAATTGCGATTTGTGACAGTAGAAAATTTAAAATATTGCAATTTTGAATACGATTTGCAACTTTCTTCCGCAGGGACCTGGTAACATATTCTCAGGAGGACTAGATGCAGCAGCTGAGCTGCATGATCTTAGCAATCGACATCATGGTAACATAAAATCAGACGTTTCGTCCATGTGTCATCATCACGTCACTGGAGTAGCAGGAAGACAGCATCATCCAAGCGAGATGCACGACTTTTTGACCGGAGATCCTATGTCGGGATCATTGCCCGCAGCAATTGCAGCCGCAGCCTCAGATCCATCTCACTATACATTCGCTTCATATGGACCACAGGCGAGGTATGATTTAGTTTAATTTGTGTATGTGTGTGTATGTAGTGTTATTATGAGAAGATGCTTTCTATCCTGTCAATGTATGGATCAAAAATCTCGTTTCTTTTTTGGGGTTGCCAAACTAATCTCATAGTCCCGCTATTTCTTTGTCAAGTTAGGATGATAATGCAGGGATTACATCTATGTTAATGGCCCTTTAATCTGATCTCTTGCCTGGAGGGTTTACTCAATGTTATTCTATGAACAAGCAACAAATCCTTTTATGGAGCACTCAGTATCAAGCTTGCCTCGAGAGTCTTTCATGATCTCACCAATATTGAGTGTGATAATTTCGTTCATAGGAAGCCCTCATCTAGCGTGATCAATTGGAACTCCACGATATTGTGGAACAATCCTCTAATGATAAACAATCATAGAAGGATGAAAAATCAGTGTTGCATACGAATGAATATTTCAATAATTTGATTGGAATGCAAACTTTGGATCACCATCAACCAATGAACGAAAGATCCTGAAAATAGATCTTGAGGCTATGACTCAAGAGCTCATTTTTCGATTCCCTTGGAACAATTATTCTTGAAACATGGCCATTGAATATTTTTGAGGAAAAAACTAGCTAGCTAGAGACAAAGAAAGAATTTAATTGATCGATTTCTAATTTTAAGAAAGACTTCTCTTAAATTTGTATTCATATGTTCCATTTCTATTTCCACTTTTCTTGCTCAATTTCTGACAATTCTTTCCATTCAGCCACCCTCATCATCCCAACTCGGTGAATAGTATAAGCAACCTATCATCTCAAAGCTCCTATAGTAATAATGAAGCCCTTTTAGTTAATGGAATGATATCCGGATTCCATCATCATCCAGCGGCCAGTCAAATCAGTGCAGCCCATCAAATGCAATCACCCTTTCATCATGCTCATCACCATAGTGGACACCACAATTCACATCATCATAATACTTTCACCACCACTCCACCGCATCATGCAGCCACCGATCCTGGATTGTTGGAAGCTGATCCTCGTGAATTAGAGGCGTTTGCCGAACGCTTTAAACAGCGTCGCATCAAGCTCGGTGTTACCCAGGCTGATGTTGGCCGTGCTCTGGCCAACCTCAAGATGCCCGGTGTAGGCTCTCTTTCTCAGAGTACAATTTGCAGGTAATTAGCAACAAATCATATCTGTCTAATGTCTTTCACAGGTTTTCTGACACTACTTGAGGGCGCTTTCTAGAGCTAAAATCTGATGAAAATTATACAAATCTTTACTAGTGACTAGATTGAGATCAAAAAGCTTCTTCTCTTTTGATTCAAAAAAACATTCAATTTATTTTCAGATTTGAATCTTTAACATTATCTCACAACAATATGGTCGCCCTCAAGCCAATACTACACCAATGGCTGGAGGCAGCCGAGAATCAAGCTCGAAAGGCTCGTAGTCGAGGTGATGGTCAAGATTGTCCAAATGTTCTGCCTTCCAGTGACAAGAAGCGAAAGCGTACATCAATTGCAGCCCCTGAAAAGCGATCTTTGGAGGCATATTTTGTGATGCAACCGAGACCTTCGGGTGAGAAGATCGCTGCAATAGCCGAAAAATTAGAGCTAAAAAAGAATGTGGTTCGAGTATGGTTTTGTAATCAGAGACAAAAGCAAAAACGAATGAAGTATTCAGCAGTTAATGGAGGTAATGTGAATGGATGAAGAAAAAGTGATTTGGTCCAGTTTTTTATTGTCTCATTCTCTGAAGATGTTCTCGTGCTCAATTAAATCTTTGCATTAAAACTCAACAGGCCAAAATGTGGATGATAGCTAGAGGAGATCAATCTGCAATTACACTGAAATGGGACTCAGAACCAATTGATCCAAAGTGATCACCAAAGTTCTGACCAGTCAATGTTCTATCTTCATTTCGACGAATCGTCATCAGTTTGCCAATTAAAGAGAAA
This sequence comes from Brevipalpus yothersi, assembly GCA_003956705.1. Lineage (NCBI taxonomy): Eukaryota > Metazoa > Arthropoda > Arachnida > Trombidiformes > Tenuipalpidae > Brevipalpus > Brevipalpus yothersi. Next base: position 26,038 of record QZCP01000196.1, on the reverse strand, counting down.
AGGATCCTGTCAAACACAAATTTTCAACAGGAATGGTCTAAAATTCCCTCAACAATGGCCAGAAGGAACCTTTGGATCTTCTTAAAGTTTACTTGATGTAATAATAATCCTATCATATCTCTCTCTACCTCTCATCATGTTAATAAGCATCATCTCAGCAATACAATCACTCTGCTTATCTAGATTTTCAACTACAATTTCATGATTTTTCTACATCAAAATCAAGTGAGAAAAAACTATGGAACGTGCCTAGGTTTTGTGAAAAGAGTGGGAAATGCTGTTCTCATGAAGAGGAAGATTGAATTTTTCAGTTTTTTCTCCTCAAAATGAACGTGCCTCGTGACCATGATGCGTTCTCGTGCAAGTATCATGGATAACAGTTTATGCATCAAGGATGAGAACTATTGGAAGAGAGTTCGTCTTGAGTACAATTTGGACTGATGTGAAGATTCTTCCTCAAATGGCCCACTAGATATAAAAGAACGTACTCTAGTGAAGGGGAAAGGCAAGTAACCGATGATAGCTAATTCGATGAGTATTCTAACTGGATTAGCTGTGGACTTGGGTCTCTTGGTGGGCGACAATAGAGTGAGATCGAGAGAGAGAGAGAGAGAGAGAGAGAGAGAGAGAGAGAGAAAAGTCAATGATGAACATGGACTCGAGGCTCACGAGTCTCGAGAGCTGCAAAGCGAGCATCGAGTGGGCTGGGCGGTGTGGGAGGAGGAGGATGAGGAAGGCCAGAGAAGTGGGAGGATGAGAGCAGATGGCTAGTGATGAGGTGGAGGAATGATCTTTAGGATGATTCTTCAGCCAAGTTTGTTCCCTAAATATGGATCATTTCCTACCCTTGAGAGATGCAAGATTAGTTCCATATTTCACCGAAAGTGAGCATAGAAAAATAGGAATGAGAGATGGAGAAGAGGCAAAATGATTGCATTTTCATCTCTTCTCTACAATTAACTTTAGCTTGCAAACAAAATCGCTTTTCTCTCTCTCTCTCTCTCTCTCTCTCTCTCTCTCTCTCTCTCTCTCTCTCTCTCTCTCTCTCTCTTGGTGATCCTCTTGTTAGTCTACATGCCTTTTGTGTTGGCTGGTTTGTGAAAATGCATGGAAGCACTTCACCAATTTCAGGTAAATGATTACCTCATTGGCATTGTTAGCTTAGCAAAGTTCATTGCAAATAGGGAAATTCATGCCTCTGTGAGCTCTGATGGCTAGTACATCCAGGTTAACCTCCTCCTGAATAGTGTGAAAATTTTTTACATGCATTTAAAATCCAAAAATGACCTGAGCCTCTATTTCATTCGTTTCAATTGATGATGAGAATAGCAATGCTCACTTTGCTCGATTCCAGTGAATCTTTCATGGTCAAAAAGTAGCTTTGTGAGGTAAAATTCGAATATCGATTCAAGCTATTGAGTCGGAATCCATCAAGAGAGGCTCGAAAAAATGACTCTGAAAGGATTAATGGAAGAGACAAAAGAAGTTTCATGATAGTATGAGCTGCTTAGAATCTATAAAGTCCCGAAGGTCCATGGTTCTCAACTTAGTCCGAGGACATGATTTGAGATGAAAAACAAGCCTCTTAAATGATGAATATCCCTCTGTGATCGGAGAACATCAGGGTAGTATAGCATTGAGCTCTTCGAAAGCTGATAGCTACTAGACAATCCATGATCGGTTGTTGGAAGAGAGAGATGAAGATTGAGGACACTAGAGATTTTTATACATATAATCTAGTGCCTTTAGATCGTGTTGTTGGTGACATTTTACGATCCCAATTGACAGAAGAGATGAAGAGATGTCGGATCAAAAGTACTACCATCCATATGAAAAGCGTAACGGTAAGTAAATGTTTGGCTTTCATCATGATCTGAATCTAAGCGTGACCTCAGGCTACCTTTCTTCACTTCTTTCTTCAAATACTGATCGAGAAAAGATTCCGCTTTTAGGGATACATTGACATCATTGTGAATATTTGCAATCTTGTGATTGTCTATCAGACTTGTCATACAATTTATATCACTAAACAGACGAGTGAGGGGGAATCAGAGCTAAGCTCAGCTGATACTTGGGTTCGGATCATTCAATGTCCAAAAATATTCAATGAGAAGTCAAGATCAAGATGGTCTTTACATCTCCATGGATTAGTTCGATCATGGTCCAGAGAATTGATTGAATAAATCAGTCGAACTTGATTTTCTAGAAAAATTATCTATTTGCCCTATTTTCAGTGAGCTGCCATCTTCCATTCAACAAACCTTGTACAACTGAAAACTTAAATTTTGACGTTGTACTTATGAATTCATAAACTCATTTTAAAGCAATGACACTTTACCCTATTCTGTGCTACACCTTTTTGCAGTGGAGATACAAAAATCTTGCCTCAGGGTGAGATGAATTGGTAAAAAAATGATGAGCTTGATAGAATATTCAGAAAGCTTTGTCAAGATGTGGAACTAATGATGTGGGTTACTGCTCAGTTCACAGGAAAAATTAACGGCCTCCAGATTTTTTCCCTTTTCTGAGAAGGACAATTTTTCATCGAATGGTCAGTGAAAATAACAAATGACTAAAGTGAAAGGTTTGAACCATCAAAAATTTTGCAACGAGCTGCTTTTCAAGAACTCACTGAATTTTCACCTCAGCGCTGTGTTTTTGAAAACCATAAGATATTCAAATGATCGATGGGTCTGAAGTCCTAAACAATGGCCACAAAGCCGAAAAAATTCTATTCCATTCCTCCTCTATCAGCTCTCTCTACAGTTGATATGGATACAGTCGAAGCTTTCTCGAGGAGAAAATAGGAGCTACAAGAGAGAACAAATTAAGAGAGAGAGAGAGAGAGAGAGAAAGAGAGAGAGAATTCTCACTCCTTCGGGAAACATTTCGGTACCAACATTGAAACTTAATGGGAAAACCATCGACTGAGAAGGGCGGGATGAAAGTCATATACGGTGCCATTGAGAAGCCACCGATGATTCAATAAATCTAACTGTGCTCGAACATTATTCTGTCTCTCTCTCTCTCTCTCTCTCTTTCTCCCAAAGTGTTTACTCTCAGCTTGATGGACGGAAGAGCTAGTGCCAGTAACTCGTGCCACTCAATACGGGCACGTGAGTGGACGGGTGACCTGGTCGTGTGTCCATAAACGAACAACAACCTTTTCCCCTCATTTGTTTGCCGTTTTATGGTTCCTCTAGGACAAGTTGATTGACTAATTGAATAAGTGGAATGGTTTATACTCATTCCTCAGCCTCTTGTCCTTCTCTTTCCTCACGAATTCTCATCCCTGATCTTTCGCTCGCAGCTCCATAATCCAGGTAGGATTACATCTGTTCATCATGTAATCTCACGATCGATTCATGTAACACATTAACGACTCTGCAGCACAATGGAATTGTCTCACATCAGTAGTCAAGAGTATCGGATAGTAATAGATAAGGAAAGGGCCAAACAAACGAAGTTATCATTCGTAATTTGAAATTTGAAACACTTGTCGGTGGGGGAATGATTTTATGGTCGTAAAGCTCTAGATGAGCTTAATGTATTTTTTATTTTTATTTTACAACGAGACCATGAGATTGAGAGATGAAATAAATAGAAAAAAGACCAGGGCTCAAGCTTTCTTGTCGTTCTGATCGATCAAAATCTATTATTTGGATTCCAATTTGCTACCCAACTCAATTAGCTTATTCTATCGAGTGCTTCGAGAAGATAAACTGCATTACCACGTACCACGATCATTCCGAGAGGTATTTTTTCACCTCGTCTACTTTCTTCCTGTGCTTCATCCAAAACCAGATTCATGAACGGGTCGAAGCCACGCAGAATTCCGGTCACTTTTCGATTTCCATTCAATTTCAGTGACAACTGTTTGTCCAGATACTTTTTCAATTCAGGTGGATGGGCTCGACTCATGGTAGCTTATTGATTCTGTTCAGAGAGAGAGAAAGAGAGAGAGAGAGGAAATAACACATCCCATCAGACCATAACACAAAAACAGACAATCTATACCATACCTTTGAATGATGACCTGAAAAGATGCTGTGACGATGAAACGAGGATCAAAAACGATATGTTGATCAAACAATTAAGAGAGGATAATTGAAACTTAGAAATTTAAATTTTAATATTGCGGCTCAAAACACAACTGAAAAAAGTGTGGAAAAAATTTTCCTTCAACAGCTGATACGAAAAGCGCACTCTATTGGGCAAGATGTGAACTTTTCCCGGCATGAAAAAAAGTGAATCAATGAAGAGATGTTCACGAGGTAAACACATGGAAAGCATGTTTGGACATCGTTAAAATTTGGCTACACTGTTTGTTAATTGTTTGAGTAAAATTTGTTTTCCCATCATTGTGGCCTTTTGATGGCAGCCTTATTGAGGATAGCTCATCGTTCCCATTCTAAGCTATATCCTCTTATATGTAACCATCAGGTAAGATCGGTTGATCGAAGTGATCGAAGTGATCGTAAATATGGTGTTACTATTCAGTGTTTTGGTGGTAAATAATCACTTGTGTTTTCGATTTGTTTAGATTCGTCGTTTTTCCAGTGGAAATGCCGATAAGAAAGGATTTTTTGGTAATTTTGTAGATAATATTAAGCAGGAGCTTGCCAAAAATAAAGAAATGAGAGAGAATATCAAAAAATTTCGAGAGGAAGCTCAAAAGTTGGAAGAATCAGATGCTCTGAAGAAGGCTCGAGAAAAGTTTGTAAGTTGTCTTCTGACCGCAACAGATCCCAGATGTATTACTTTTTGCACTATTTCAGGAAGCTCTTGAACAAGAAACTTCGAAAGGTTCTCAACAAATGAAGGAACAACTCAAAGTTTTGAGGGAAACATTCGAGAAAACTATTGAAGATGCCAGCAAAACTGAGTTTGGCAAACAAGGACTCAAAGTCAGTGAAGAACTAGTTAAACAAGCAAAGAAAGCCGCTGAAGATCTCGCAAGGAAAACAGAACAATTGAGTGAAAGTTCTCCAGTCAAAAATGTGGCCGAGGTAAGATTTCACAAGAATCGATAAGGAGATCATTCCATTCCATTTCCAAACCCTAGAAAGTCAAAGCGATAAAAGAAGAAGTTGATGATGCCGCTGTTGTGGGTCCAAGAGTCTATAGACCACCAAAAAAATTGAGAAAGAGGAAAGAAGTTTCTGAGGTTGCTACCGCCAAAGTTGAAATCAACGAGTAAGTCACAAGAAACTGAAATTTCGGCTCTCAACCAGGCATCAGATTGAATTGAGTGAAGCAGAAAAATTTATTCTAATATTTCGAAACTTTTTTCTGTTTTATAGGAGTGAAATGAACGTTGAGCTTCATAAAGATTCTCGATGGAAGAAAAGCTGGGAAGATTTCAAAGAAAATAATCAATATGTAAATAAGATTTTCGATTGGAAAATGAAATATGACGAGAGTGAAAATCCAGTTGTTCGAGCATCTCGTGCACTCACTGACAAAGTGACTGATATTCTCTCTGGAATGTTCTCAAAAAGTGAACTCTCCCAAGCTCTGACAGAGATTTGTAAGATGGACCCTGATTTTGATAAGAGTGTCTTCTTAAAAGAATGTGAAGTAGATATTATTCCCAATATTTTAGAGGCAATGGTACGAGGAGATCTTGAGATTCTCGAAGACTGGTGCCATGAATCTGTGAGTTTGTTCTAACTTTTCTATCAGCTATCAAGTCTTCAATCCATACTTGTCTTCCACTTAACAGGTATATAGTAGACTTAAAGTTCCCATTGAACAAGCTCGTAAATTGAATTATTCTTTTGACTCGAAAATTCTTGACGTATCTCACCTCGACGTAAGTTTACATTATTGGATCATACATTTTCCATTATTTTATGGAAACTTTTCGTCCAACAGTTAGCCATGGGTAAAATCATGGAACAAGGCCCTGTTCTGATAGTTACTTTCCAAACTCAACAGCTGATGGCTGTCAGGGATTCAAAAGGCAATGTGGTTGAAGGAGATCCGGTAAGCTGTCTATATAAACTTGCTTAATTCTTTTTCTAACTTTTATGATGTGATTTTTTTCTTAGGATAAAATTGTTCGTTACAATTATGTATGGGTCTTGTGTCGAGATCAGGAAGAACTCGATCCCAAAGCTGCGTGGCGACTCCTTGACCTCTCTGCCAATAGTGCGTCACAATGGCTCTGATAAACCAAATAAACATAGTGCAAAATTTAATATTTCAAAGCTGAAATTTATTTGAAGCTCAATGAGCTTTTCTGCCATCCATACGCGTTATGCTATTTGCTAAAATTAATTCGATCAACAACATCTCACTGCAACAGGATTCGGTGAACAAAAAGAGATCGAGCAAGAGAGGGAAAGCATGTAGCCAGACGGCGCAACCAAAATAAGAAACATCCAAAGAGTAATGTCCTTACTCTTTGGAAACATCCCGCGCGCGAAAATGTGTCTTAATGGTAATAACATTAGGCAGCCTAATTTAGGCTAATGTCATTAGCTAGTCTATGTTTTGAATAAATATTGATTAAATAAATTGTGCTTAATTAAAGATGAGTACATCGATAGGCCGACAATCCATGGTCGCCAATGAAGAAGAAATAATTCAAATTTATGAACAATGTGTAAAGTTATCTGTTAACAACAAGATAAATCCAAGCAATGCCTTCAGTTTGAAGTTAATTGATTATATGCCTTTATTGGCTAAACCTAAACCTGGACAACTTGTGGATTTCAAAGTGGTCAGTTCTGCTCTTCTCGCGGCATCCAAAATTTACCGTTGTCGAGTGAAACATGTTTATGATGAGGCTCACAGAATTGCTGCATGTAAGTTTACTTTCTCTCTCAAATAATTGATCTTGTTAAAGTTTGATATTCTCTATTTCACCATTTTAGATTTAAACATTGCTCTCATCAAAAGTGAGAACCAAAAAGATGGCCGTTCCTTTGATGACGATCATGAAGAAGGGGCCAATAAAGACCTCGGTAATCGAGCAAAAAAAAGAAAAACAGGAAAAACCATTACAACTAATTTGGACACAATCTCTATCAAGTCTGTGGAGTGTATTGTCCCACCAGATCCATTATTTTATCAGCTATCAACCAATTTTGATATTGGAAGTGTGAAAAGTCTTTTGACTACCAACCTCCATCATCAAGCTGGAACTGGTCTTCTCATTTTATCAGGTACAAAGTTCACCATCGATCCTGGTGATTTTTCTGAACATTTTGAGGGAAATCAATTGGTAAAGGAATTGAGAACTATCATGGAATCCAAAAGTGCACTAATACCAGCCCTAGCCAAATTCGAATTCCTTGTCCGTGATGCCGATGCGAATGTTTCTCTATCAACGGTGGGAAATGCCAGTGACATTGATAGATCTAATCTTTTTGAAGAGTATCACATCAATGACACTGTTGTCATCAGTCCTCCATGTGATGATGTTGATGATACAGTGATGTCTTCAAGAGGGTCAGAGGCAGGTGATCAGCCCCAAAATCTTTTGAAACTTGACGCTGAAAGTGCAAGTGATTACTTATTTAAAATGCTCAATGTTGATGAGCAATCAGACTACACTACACCGTTCCATAAACCCCTCGAAGGTGCTTGGGCTGGACCACAGTTCATTAAACCATGTGTGAATCGAAAAAAATCTCAAACTCCAGCGAGAAGTGCCAAGAAATCGAAAGCTCATTTTGAGGAGATAGACTTTTCGCAACCACCTCCAGAAAAAGAGACCACTGACGCAAATACTGTCTTAAAATTTGCCACTCTAAACAAGTGGCCTGAAAGACTCTTACCAATGGATATTTTTTACGATCCAATGAGTCTTTTAAAGCCTTTCTTCAAGGAAAATGTGACTTTAAGCGCTTTAAAAGTTATTGGACCTGATACGTCAAATGGTCACGCTGGAGATGCTGAAGCCACTTCGTTGGAGAATGGAGATTCGCCAGTTGATGCTGGTCTAGATCATCATGACAGTTATGATGAATATGACAATTATCCACCTGCTAGTCAGTTTCCACCACAAGGTTTTTCTCAGGATCCTGGAGGAGGAACTAATCCTAGTGATGATTTGATCGCTGAACCTTATAAAATATCCTCAACTCATCTCCCATACCCTAAAGTTGCCAAGAGAATAGACATAATTAAATTGAAAAAGGAAATGTGGTCTATTGTGGATAATGAGGGATGTCTTCCCTTCTCCAATCTGAATAAAAAACTTCCTGATAAAGTAGGGAACGTGATGGCGAAAAATCTCAGCGTTCCTATCGCTTTTGTAGCCTTGTTGCATCTGACTAATGAAAAAGTGAGTAATTCCTCAAACACATTGAATTTTATTTTTAATTCGCTTTCTTCTTCTTCCAGAATCTCATGTTAGAGTCCAGATCGGACTTGAAAGACTTAATTATAAAGCCCAATTGGACCTGGGTATCTGAGAGCCCTTTGACTTACTGGATTTCTACTTAAACTTGCTCAATTCTCTTTCTAACTTTTATGATGTGATTTTTTTCTCAGGATAAAATTGTTCGTTACAATTATGTATGGGTCTTGTGTCGAGATCAGGAAGAACTCGATCCCAAAGCTGCATGGCGACTCCTTGACCTCTCTGCCAATAGTGCGTCACAATGGCTCTGATAAACAAATAAACATAGTGCAAAACTTAATATTTCAAAGCTGAAATTTATTTGAAGCTCAATGAGGGGCTAGAGATATAAGTTTTTAGGTGAGAATTTTGAAACATTTTATCGTTTCTTCAGAGGTTGTATCTTTTGGCATAGCTATCTATAGTCTCTGGAACGTCAAGATCATCAGGAATATCGAAATTACAATTGAACCTTTCCTCCTCGAATCCATACTGATTTCGCATGTATGATCTTATTGCATCGATATTGCTCCCCCATTGGTTCAGCTGTTCTAAATTGTTCCGAATCTCTATCTTCGTCTCTCCCATACGAGCAGGGTTGTTCGCTTTGTGTTCGTCATATTTTTTCTTCTTGGTGTTTCTTTCCCTCTCCAAATTTTCAATTTTATGTTTTCTCTTGAATCTTTCATTTGTGTCGTCTTCAGATACTTCCTGAAGAATTTTTCTCTTTTCTGCAATCGATGCCTCTAGCTCTATGATTTTTTTTCTCTGCTCTTTCACTTTGTTGATCATCGATTGTGACTTTTCGCTTGGAAATGACCAATAGTATGTTGAGCTACCAATCTTATCTTGATGAATTTCATCACAACCGAACAATTCTTTCAACACATCTTTGACGGTTTGATATGGAATACTTTTCTCCTTGAGGAGACTTTTTTCCAGTTCCTTCAGTTGATAGACACCTTTCGTTTCGAGGAAATAGCTTTTCGTTCGATTAAGTTTTTCCTCTTTGGATAGTCCAGGTTTTTTGCTCATCTTTCCCACCACACAACTGATGACCACAAATCAGCAATTAAAACTTATTAATATTATTGATATTATCCACTGATCAACTATCAGTTAATGGAATGCCAACATTACTCTTTAACTATTGTCTGAATAACTTTCTCTCTCTCTTTTTGGCTCTTCCATCAAAAGTAAACTTTCGAAACAAATTCGAAACAAATTCGAAAAGTTTCACTTTCCATCCGCTAGAGTAACTGTTGTCGTCAAGAAGACAAAAAAGTGCTGCGCTTGTCTAAAAATAATAATAATAATAAAAAGAAGCGCCAATCGACTTGATTGAATCAAGTTGATTCACTTGAATACAAACAGTTATGTCAACAAGTGAGAGTCAATTCAATTGAATCAATTCAGTTTCACAGTCAGTAATGAACCAGTCTGAACAACAATAATAATAATAATAATAATAATAATCAGCTGAGAGCAATATTCATTACTTAGGTTCAAAACTTGGCTAAGGTTAGGAGCCACAATTGTCAATACTGTCGGAGAAATCGGATGAATTATTTTTTTGTCTTTTATATCTTTTCCTCTCTTCAAATCAATAGAGCTGCACCATGTAAGAAGACACAATTTAACAGTTAAAACATTTTCTCTCAAACGCCGATTATTTTTCTGGATCAAGTGCTCTGTTTTCGTCGTCTGATTGATGTGGTTTCACTGGTGTCGCTTTTGGAGTATCTTTAGGAGGTGTTTTCACTTTTTCTTTTGCTTCCGCTCTAGAAACTTTTTTAGGCCCACCTGAGTCCCTTCTCTTCTCCTTTTTTGGGATATCCTCATCTGATTTCCTCTCTAGAAAATCTGAACCAATGGAAGAGTGAGAATAAAATTGATAAATGAATATTCATTAAAATAAACTCAGTGATTTAGAGAGTGATTCTATCCCTCAAAAATTAAGTCATACCTTCTCCCCTAGATATGTCTCTCTTGGAATCACCTTTTTCCATAGGATCCTCATCTGGTGCCAATTGAACGCTTCCTTTGCGTTCATCATCGAAAAATTCATCAGATTTCCTTCGAATTTTTTTATCCTTCGATGGTGAAGAAGATTCCTCCCCTTTCTTTGGCTTGGGCAATGTTTTGGCTTCCCTAGTCGTTGTGGTCTCCGTTTTAGTCCTTGTACTGCTACTATCACTATCATCAGGACGAAAATCAGGATCCCGTAGCCAAGGATGTGACATGATGCCCAACATGGTAATTCTTTTACGAGGATTTGGCTCGAGCATGTGTCGAACAATATCTTTCACTTCGGGACTTAATTTACTTCGCTGTTTACGAACAAATTTCCATTTACGATGCAATTGATTCGATATCATTAACTCTTTATCCTCTGGATTGAATGGGTATGCCTTGTTAACCATTGCATACAGACAAACACCAAGAGCCCATATGTCGGCCACCATTGGATCATACAGTCTTGTGCCATCTGATCTTTTTTTGAGTATTTCTGGTGCCATGTAAGGCTCAGTTCCACAGCATGATGTACAATACAGAACTCCTTTATTTGGCTTGTAACTTATCCGACTGAGTCCAAAATCGGTGACCTTACAGTGGTCATTTGAATCGAGCAAAATGTTTCCCAACTTAAGATCTCGATGAGATATACTTAATTGGTGGAGATGCTTGATTGCTGAAGCTATCTCCATAAACCAATCTCGTGCTTTTCGCTCTCGAATAGGACCTTTTTTGCGGACATATTCAGACAGTGTGCCTCCAGCAGCATATTCCATGAAAATGTATACTTTATCATCAACCACGAAATGTTCATACATTTTGACAATATTAGGATGATCTACTTTCTCCAGAACGTAAAGCTCATTTTTCAGATCAGTTATCCGTTCTTTACGTTTCCGCTTTATCTCGATCACCTTGCAAGCGACAACCTTGTTGGTCTTCATATTGAGTGTTTTATATACGGTAGCAAAGGCTCCAGCACCCAATTTTTCCATTAATTTGAAACTTTTCCTAGTAATAATATCTTCCGGCTTTTCGCCGGGCCTAGTTTTAAATATTTCAGTGGCCAAATTAAGACCGCCCGGCTTATCTGGTATGGCTTTAGATTTTTTCTTCTCCTCTGCCATACATACGCGTTACGCTAATTGTCAATATTGTTTCAATTAACAACATCTCACTGTGACAGGATTCGGTGAACTAATAGAGATCGAGCAAGAGAGAGAAACCGAGAAAGTGAGGGAGAGAGAGAGAGAGAGAGACTAAGAAAGAGAAAGTAAGAGAAAGTAAGAGAAAGAGAGAGAGACCAAGGAAGAGAGAAAGAGAGAGAGAAAGAGAGAGAGGCTAAGAAAGAGAAAGAGAGAGAAATACAGTAGTTTGCAAATTTTGTCGAGTTTTGTCCATCTAGGTTTGGAGTCCGAACTTTGGACCGGTGTAAGCAAGCCTTTTTCCACTACACTGTAATTAGTATAATTTTTCATCTGTTTAACTTTCAAGAAGATGTCGGTAGATGGCTGAACAAGTTCAATAAACAATGAACACACTTAAGGCAACCGTTTTCCGAGGGAAAAAATATTTTTTTGCTATGTTTAGAATGAATATTGATTCAATTAATTGGTTGATTGTTGTATTGAGTTAGTTTATTGTCAATCAATTGTGCTCGATCAGTGTACCATATATTGAAGGTTCAAGATGAGTACATCGATAGGCCGACAATCCATGGCCGCTAGTGATGAAGATATCATTCAAATTTATGAACAATGTGTAAAGTTATCTGTTAACAACAAGATAAATCCAAGCAATGCCTTCAGTTTGAAGTTAATTGATTATATGCCTTTATTGGCTAAACCTAAACCTGGACAACTTGTTGACTTTAAAGTGGTCAGTTCTGCTCTTCTCGCGGCATCCAAAATTTACCGTTGTCGAGTGAAACATGTTTATGATGAGGCTCACAGAATTGCTGCATGTAAGTTGAAGCTCTTTTCTCTCTCAAATGATTGATTATCTTGTTATAATTGGAGTCATGACCAATTAAAGTTTGACATTCTTTCCTTTCACCTATCTAGATTTAAACATTGCCCTCATCAAGGATAAAGATGGAAAAGGTGGCCGTCCTTTGGATGGCTCAGGTGATCATGATGATGAAGAAGGGGCCAATGAAGAGTCCGGTAATCGAGCAAAAAAAAGAAAAATAGCAAGAAAAACAGTCAAGACCATAGCGAATAATTTGGACACAATCTCTATCAACTCTGTGGAGTGTATTGTCCCACCAGATCCATTATTTGCTCAACTGTCAGCCACTTTTGATATTGGAAGTGTTAAAGGTCTTTTGACAACCAACCTTAATCATCAAGCTGGAACTGGTCTTCTCATGTTAACGGGAACTAAGTTCACAATCGATCCTGATGATTTTTCGGAATATTTTGATAAAAATCAGCAAGCACTGGTAAATGAATTGAAAACTATAACCGAATCCAAAAGTCAACTAGTACCAGCCCTAGCCAAATTCGAATTCCTTGTCCGTGATGCCGATGCGAATGTGTCTCTATCAACGATGAGAAATGCCAGTGACACTATGGATAGATTGACTCCGTTTGAAGAATATCACATGAATGACACTGTTGTCAATAGTCCTGCATGTTCTGATCTTGTTGATGATGCTGTGATGTCCGACAGAGGGTCAGAGGCAGGTGATCAACCTCAAGAGAACACAATGGTTGAAAATGTGAATCATACCCAAAATCTTGTGAAACTTGACGCTGAAAGTGCAAGTGATTATCTATTGAAAATGCTTACTGTTGATGAGCAATCAGACTACACTACACCGTTCCATAAACCTCTCGAAGGTGCTTGGGCTGGACCACAGTTCATTAAACCATGTGTGAATCGAAAAAAATCTCAAACTCCAGCGAGAAGTGCCAAGAAATCGAAAGCTCATTTTGAGGAGATAGACTTTTCGCAACCACCTCCAGAAAAAGAGACCACTGACGCAAATACTGTCTTAAAATTTGCCACTCTAAACAAGTGGCCTGAAAGACTCTTACCGATTGATATTTCATACGATCCAATGAGTCTTCTGAAGCCTTTCCTCAAGGAAAATGCGACTTTCAGTGCTTTAAAAGTTATTGGACCTGATACAGCAGCAAATTGTCACGCTGAGGACGCTGAGGCCAATTCTTTAGATGGTAGAGATTCACCAGTCGATGCTGGTCTAGATCATCATGACAGTTATGATGAATACGACAATTTTCCACCTGCTAGTCAGTTTCCACCACAAGGTTTTTCTCAGGATCCTGGAGGAGGAACTAATCCTAGTGATGATGATCTGATCGCTGAACCTTTTAAAATATCCTCAACTCATCTCCCATACCCGAAAGTTGCCAAGAGAATAGATATTATAAAATTGAAAAAAGAAATGTGGTCCATGGTTAATATTGAAGGATGTGAAAATTTATCTCCTACAGTCCAAAAAGAATTCTCAGTTGAAGTAAGACCAGCGAATACCATTTCTAATCGAGGAGCAATCTGACTTTTTTCCCAAAATCTTTGCAGGAGACTGAAACTGAATCCATGGAAGCAAATTCTGACACAAATGTCACTCCTAAGAAATATCTTCCCTTCTCCGATCTGTATAAAAAACTTCCTGATAAAGTAGGGAACGTGATGGCGAAAAATCTCAGCGTTCCTATCGCTTTTGTAGCCTTGTTGCATCTGACTAATGAAAAAGTGAGTAATTCCTCAAACATATTGAATTTTATTTCTTATTCGCTTTCTTCTTCTTCCAGAATCTCATGTTAGAGTCCAGATCCGACTTGAGTGACTTCATTATCAAAGCTCCACCAGATAATTAAGTTTCTTGTTTATTCATCCAGAATAGCTATTTTTACTCACAAAGTGCGTTGGTATTCATCCATTGTGTTTTGAAATATCATTAAAGAAGTTTGATTCTTTCAAGCAAGCCAACAATGAAGTGCCGGTTATTGCATTCATGAATTACGGTTTTGTCTTGGTGCTTATGTTCTTAGTGAAAGTATTACCTCATTTTCATCAATTTCTTGAACACATGTGGCCAATGTATCTTTGTAATCATGTCAAACTTGCAAGTGTAAATCATAGTTTAGAACTTTCTCTCGACAGTAATGAACAGATAATTTGTATGGATATGTTATGAGACCATCAATCACAAACCACTGTTCTGGTTGAGAATCATGCACTGTCTCGAGCAATCGAAGCGAAACGAAGGATTCAACAAATTTTCAGAGAGTTGATGATGTCTTCTTCAAAGTTTCAAATTTAGGCACAAAATTTGCTCAATAATTATGAATGAGTGTTACTCTCAAGAATATTGCAAGAATTGTTAGTTTAAATTTTTGGTGTGTAATAGAAATGTTACAGGTTAAGTAGGGAAATCACCTGAATTCATTTATGAAACTTTTTCTATTCAAGGTAAACCTTGCAGCCTACAGCATGCAACCTTTAGAACTCTCGATTCGAAATTCAATTATCAATCTGAATAATAATCTATCATTGAATAATGAATCAGATGTTGGAACAGATATCAAATTCTCTCTCCAAACCATAGTTTCCACAGAATCAGCTTAACTCGAGGAGAAATTTGTAAATTATATGCTCAATACTCCTAGTATTCACATCTAGATACTCAAAATATTTGTACACATGGAAGCATGCTCGAAACTAGTCTGAATATTTGCAATTAAGAAAAAATGGAGGAGGGTAGAGGGAAAGAAAGATGAACACTTCTGAGTATATTGGACGGTTTATCCTTAGTCTCAGTTGTGATCATGATATACATGTAGAAGTTAGGTAAAGGGGTTTTGTTTTCTTGAAGATTTGAAACCTCAATAGTTGCACCAACCGATCAAAAACGATATCTACATGCATTTAGGGCTGAATGAAGGGTTAACAAAATTAGGAAGAGAGAGAGAGAGAGAGAAATGTAGACCGTGGAAAGAGGCGGGAAAAGTAGAGTTCAAGTGAAGTGTTTCTAACTTGTGAGTGTATTATCGATGCCTACTCAAAAGTGATCAACCTCCCACTCAATCGTCACCGAGCTGCTGTCTATTTACCAGCGATTATAATTTCCTCGATGCTCATCTTAACGCTATATGGTCTCAATTATAAAGTGAATATTTATTCATATTCTTTCAACACTCAAGATTTCACCGGGAAGTCGATTTATTTTCCCATCAAATGAAGAATCAGTTTAAACGATAAGCGGCTAAGAACATTATAGTTAGCCTGGGCTTGAAATTTGACCAGGTTAAGGGGCCACTATGGTTGATATCGTCGATGGAATTGGATAAAATATTTTTCTTTCAAGTCTTTTACTTATATATATATTTTTCCATCTCTCTCTCAGATAGATACAATAGAGTATAAATAGTGATTTTACACATTAGGGAACATTTTTTTGGGTTCTAACTAAATTCAAAACTCTGTCTCTCTTTTTTATCAAATAGATATCAAGATGGACAGTTCTTCTCTTATTTAAGCTCAATGGAAATATTTTGTGGTATGGATGAATGATTGTTTGAAAATATCTTCCGGTGCTAAGTTATACATGTCCAAGAAATTCTTCTATTACATGTGTTTCAGTGAACATTCTGATTGAGCTTTGACCGATTTTCCTGATGAACAACCCAGAAAATATATCGAAGGGGCTTCTAGATGAGAAAGAGGCTATGTTTTGTGCTTTATACTCTGAGGAACACTTCTTAAGCTGTGTTTTTGATAACCCACTTAGAGTGGGTTATTTTGGAAAATGCTTCTTTTGGGCTAATGTTTTTCTCAGTAAAAATCCGTTTGAAATAGTAGTAATATATTCACTACACTGTATAGTGAAGCTGGAGTCGTTTCCAGAGAGAACTCGTGAGAGGTGAGAATGTTAGCTCAAATATCACAAAAGAGATGGAGAGAGTTCGAAGGAGAAGAAGGAAAGACCAAGGGTGATGAAAGGATGAGTCGTAAATATTGAAAGCAAAACACATAATAAGCGAGCATGATACATTTCTGAAAAGCTGGAATGAGCATAGTTCTAAACATGATCTGAACTATGAATATATAAATAAATCGAAGGAAGTCAATGTTTCATCGAACAGAGGACAGAGTAGAATGAAGAGGGAGAACGTGATTGCAAGGAGTGGTTGGAAAGTTTCTCCTCCTACCTATTAACTAACCACCAATCACTGCAGAAATTGTTCATAATATAATTTTGCCGATCATATTGGAACCATAGGGAGTTAATTTTTTCCCTATCTCGTTTTTTCCATCCTGGTTTACGATCCATTTTGTTCATAGTGTTCTAGTCTTATTCCGGAAAAAAAGGAGAGAAAGAAAGGAAGAACGAAAGAGAGAGAGAGAGAGAGAGAGAGAGAGAGAGAGAGAGAGAGAGAGAGAGAGAGAAAAGTGATCGGCCAGACAGGTCAACATGGCCCACGGGAGCATGATCAGATGATTTGAAGCCAATTTTCTTTCTTTACTTTGAAATTGATTCGCAAATTTTCTTGTTTACATTGATTGACATGCATGATAAGGAGATCAGCGAGGCGAGCGAGGTAAAGATGAAGAGCGGCCAAGGAGCAGCATATACATGTATATGTGTGTTGCCTTCTATTTTCCAATACGAGAAGGAAGAGAGTGGGGCATCTTACAAACTCAATATCCTCAGAACAGAAATCATCATGAAATAGATGCAGCTCAGTGTGAGATGGCCGTAATAAGTGGCTGGGCGAAATAGAGGAAGAAGAGAGAGAGAGGGGGAGAGGGAGAGAGACAAGAGGGAGTCAGAGAGAGAGAGAGAGAGAGAGAGAGAGAGAGAGAGAGAGAGAAATGAATTCTTAGTTTATTGGTTTATTAGTAACGAGTAACGTATATATTAGTTTTGTGAAGTAGATTACAATCTTCAATTTATAATTCAGAACTGTTCTTCCACGTGCTTCATTTGCTCTCTTATTGTGCTGATGATATGTCACTGCTTTTGTTTTCCTCATTAGAACTTGGCCTATTAATTCCAAGTGAAATAAAATTGAAATTTTCGCTCTTCCTCTCAACGCCGTTTATGGTAAGACTGATTTGGTTAGGTTATACTGAAAAGCTTCAGCGAAAAAGCCACAACCATCAACTTATCATACAGTCAATTTTCTTTCCCTCTGCTTGGGGTTGTTTTCTGGAATGATCTTCAATACAAGATTCTTAGGGTAAAAAGTATCAGGTAATAGGGTGTTCAGTGACTTACTACCATTGACCATGGGAGTTTTCAGCATTATAACTGTCCATGTACCAAGTTTTTAATATCTCTTTGAATGGTTAATATGATGCCTTCCGCTAAGAAAGCATCTCGAAATGCCTCTCCCTTGGTCGCTGGTAAACGTAAACTCGGTTTCTTAATAAATGATATCGTTGGTGAAGACAAGGGTGGAAAGTGTATTAAGACCACTACTCAACGCGAAACTTGTAACGATATCATCAATGTTGGTGGTGGAGATGAGGATGACAGTTTAGCATCTTCATCATCGACCCTTCCAGCTTCCACCACTTCACCACCTCCAGCTCATCAAAGCTCTTGGCCACCCACAGCATCAACATATGTGATGAGGCCATCAATAGATCGTTCATCATCCCAATCATCATTGATCCCCTCGACTCAAACCACCGTTATCGAATCATCCACAAAACATTCAATCTCACCTTCACCCTCATTTGATAGGTCTCTTTTCCAACCACCGGAAAGAATACCATCACCAAGGCAATCATCATTGAACACAGAATGTGATCAAGCTAATTCTGCCATTTTTCAAACTGAACAAAGTGACCAATCTGTGATCAAAAACGAAAAAAAATTATTCGAAAGTTCCTCTCTTTTATTCTCACATCCTAGCCTACGGAGTGATGATAATTCACTTGTCCTGCCCCATTCCACATTCTTCCAGCACAATTTTGATAGTTTATCGTCAAATAATAACCATCAACCAACTCAAGGTAGCTCATCGGCACATATCGTTGATTCGATGATCAAGGGGTCCCAATTAACAGCTACTCCTTACCACCTACAGCATCAGTCTGTACATCGCAATCAAACAGAGACCACTTTTGCTGCAGCCACACTGAGCTCACCGTATTTTGCTTTAGGATCTAGAATTCCAATAGAGTATCAGAATTCATATCATCACTGGCTACTTACGAGGCACTCACCAATGGCCTTGCAGGCATCTTTCGGTGAGTGATGATCATCACAATTGGTATTTTCTTCTCTTTTCCATCTCCTTCTGACCATGAATTTTGCAAACAGATTCTCTCTTTCTTTCTTTCTTTCGTTCTCTATTTTTCTATCTATCTATCTATCTATCTCTATTTGGCTTCATATCAGTCCATGAACGCACCACAAATATATATACATGTACACATGTATTTATTTCCACAAAGCTTATTCAATTATCCTTACAATATTGCATCATTTGATTATCATACTTTACTCATCCAATCCCCTTAGGCAATCCATTTTCTGCTTACATGTTTCATAATCGAAAAGTTAAGCGAATGCGAACAGCTTTCAATCCTCAACAATTGATCGAACTTGAGAGAGCTTTTGAGAAGAATCACTATGTGGTGGGCACTGAGCGGAAACAGTTGGCCGAGAAACTTGGTCTGTCGGAAACTCAGGTAAGATGTTTGATCTTCCTGTGGGATCCAAATCAGTGCGATTCATGTATGAATACATGATGATAATGATGATGAGAAAACTCAATCAAGCTCCCCCCCATCATAATTAATTACTTTCTCCTTTTTTGTTTACTTCTTTATCAGCTCTTAACTCTTTCATACTCAATTTGCATATTTCCCATCATCTCATTACTGATGAGGAAGAGAGAGTCAGCGAATGAGAAAGAGAGAGAGAGAGAGAGAGAGAAAGGAAATGGTTATAATGGATGCCTGAGAGCCAAATCACTTTGACTCACTCGATCTCGCAATTAATCAGCTGATTAGCCAATCGCTTTGGGGTATATTATAAGAGCACGCGAGGAATAAGATGTATATGTATGTACCGGAATATGTGTATATATAAATACAAATTATTTTTCTCTTTCTTGCTCATATCTTGAAAGCTTTTTACCAATTGTGAGGTGAACAGACAAAAATCAGCAGAAAAAAATACATACATGTTTGGGGTAGAAAACAGCCTGAAAATTTTACACTTTTCATCAGAACCACTCCAAGGTAAATGAATAAATCAGATTTGAATGTAAGATATCCTATTTTTATGATTCCTTCTTGCCATCGATATGGGCTCATCATACTATCAAACACAGTCCATTGATTGTGAATTTGTGTTAGCCTTAGTGATCATTTAGTGATCATTAGAGTAGTTTGGTAAACTCTGCCTATCATTTCACTTATTACGGCGCGATTATCATGATTTTCTGTTGAATAAGAGGTAGCTCATATAGCAAGTTCTGAGAAAAAATAATTCCACGTATCAAGTGGGTATGTAGTAGAGAAGAGAGAGAGAGAGAGAGAGAAAAGAAGAAAATATTGTGTAACAACTTTTCGTAAACTCTTTCCTGAGGCCTCTCTCTTCAGCATAATTTAGGCATAAATCAGTTCCCAATGAATGATACTAAAACTGAATAGTAGGATAGAAAGAGAAAGAGTGGGAGAGAAAAGAGAACAAGTCAATGAAGTTCCATAAATTATGGTTTTAGAATCGTATATCTTCTGATGAATAACCTTTATTTGCTATTCTACGGAATTTTAGTTTCTCCGAAGTTTAGAATTTTTTCTGGAGAGCAAAGGTCTCTTTCTCTCTCTCTATCCATTCTCCACATCTGACACACACAGCATTCCAAGCCTGATGGCTAGAGCAAAAAGGTTTCAATATTTAGGTTACTTATCGTTCAAATTGATATGAATTCTTTCAAGATGATTTATGGGCATCTTCCATCACTCGATGGTTAAAATTTCTCTCAGGCTATCATTTCGTTGCCAAATGAAGGCAGAACTTTTCTATCTTCTCCACAGTCATAGTGAGGTTGACCAAATTTTTTTGATCCGACATAAGTATAGAGTCAATGAAATATGACCACATGTTGCACAAGAAGGATGCAAAGAATTCTCATTACAATGATGATAGATAAAAGATTCAACCAGGAAGAATAGTGAACAAGAAAGAGTTGATTGGAATAAGGTAGTCTCATATTAGCAACAGAAAAATTAAAGCATTGAGTACGGTGAAGCTAACGATGGAAGAGAAAGAGTTGCCTTTAATTGCTACATATTCTGTTTATTCATGAAAAATTTTTCAATAGAGCAAATTATTCATCTTCCTGAACATGCTTAACTTTTCTATTCATATTTCAACAATTTGGCTCTGCAAGAAAAGATTCAAACTTCTAAATGTTCAGCCTTGAGGTATGAAAGCTAGAAAGAAACAAAATATTGTTCCATAAAGGCAAATTCGAATGCGTCAAATGATGATGACTTGAGTGGCAATATTTTGTGAACTGACAATTGTGTTTTTTATTGAGTTAACTGATAAGGGCTCTCAAGAAATTTCCGATACTGTGAATTAGGCATGTAGCAAGTAGCAATCCCCAGTCTTCTGAGATTTCGGTTTAACTTAATAAACATACGTATAGCTTATGGAAGCAAATATTCATTGGAATCGCCTTGTGTACTCTAAATTTAGACATGCCCAATCGATTAGATAAGGGTATTGAAAAATTTCGATCACCAACTTGCATTTAATAAATTTGAAAGAAAAAATTGATTCCAAACGCTCTCTGGTTCGAGTGAACGCCTTGTTCTTTTCCTTTTCTTTCAAAGAGAGAGAGAGAGAGAGAGAGAGAGAGAGGCTCATTATTTTCCCGCCATAAAACAATGAGCTTCGTGGATATAATTTATGCAAATATTCATTGCTATCGACTTTGTTTGTTCTTTGTGAAGCCCATTATTAATCATTTATTTGAAAAAAGTCTCATCCACCTTGTGAGATGAAAGCGAAACAAGAGAGGAGCTTGAGAGGCCACTAATTTGAATATTGAATGTAAATTAGTAGCTACTCATCATTAGTTGGCGGGTAATTTGATGATGGATTAGTTTGCCAATAGTGTCGACGTTTATTGCAAAGTGAATGGAGAGCATGAATAAATAAAGGTAATCTGTTTGCTCGAAACAATGAAGCAAAAACAGTTGTGGGAAGTTGATGATGATAGTTTTGATAACAAGAGAGTGTATCTACTGGTTAAACTTATTATTATTATTATTATTTTCTTCCTCTCAGTCAACATTGATTATCACCTCTTCCCACAGCCTCCTACTTGTTATACCATTCTCATCATCATTTCGGTCGTTAATCTTTTTCTTTCCATCCTATAAATATGTATATACTATTTTACTATGATTCAGGTCAAAGTATGGTTCCAAAATCGTCGAACTAAATTCAAGCGTCAAAAGCAGGAGAGTGAGACCAGTGAGAGAGATGAAGAGTTTGAGGATGAAGATGATCCAGCATCCATTCAGTTTGGCAGAGGCTGTAAAAGTTTATCTCAAATCAGACGAAATGAAGAGGAAAGTGATGAAGACGAACTGGAAGATGAAATGGATACAGAAGATGGAGATAAACTGGAAAATGAATCCTCTCGGCGGCACAATGATGGATGCTCAGCAAAAATTGATCGAATATCGCCACTGGTCAATCATCCAATCAGTCAAAACAGTAATCATCATCGAGGAAAAATTGATTATTCTGAAAGCAATATGAGTGAAAAAGATGGATCAAATGGTATGTATTCATATGTGTCTACACCTCACAGAGCTATTGAGTCAAGTGGAAAATTGGCCAGTTGATTGATTTGAGTGTTCAAAGCAATCAGGAGAACGAGAAGGAAAAAAGATTCATTTTAATAATTTTAATAAAGATGGACGTATAGTAGCTAATATTGAACTATCTATTCGTAAGATGAATGATTATGATGATGGTTATCAATGCTTTTTGCGTTCTCAAATCACACATGACTGTGAAATAGAATCAATTTAACTAATTTATAAACCGTTTATCCATGCACGTATTATTCAAATTGATACTGTGATATGAGCTCATTTGACCAATTTTCTAGGTGAATACAAGAGGAATGAATTTGAATTATTCTATTTGTACTTGAATTTCAAGATTTCAACATTTGATGAGCTAATTTTGTTGGAGGCAAAATTTTTGCCACCTTGAAAATGAAACACAAGTCCGTGACTAGGTTATTAAAGTAGAACATACACACAAAATTGGCAAAATAACATTAATATTGCTCTCCTCGATAAACTTATATTTTTTTAGTGGTAAAAAAGTTCATTTTTTACTAACTTGTTAAAATAAAATTGATAACAAATAGAGGCTTGAACATTTTGTGAATAAAATAAATCATTATAAGAGAAAAAAACTGAAAATGAGAAAAATTACTTGGCCTTCAACCGTCTGTCTGAGTTGAAGCAATCGATTGAGGGTTAAATTTATATGTATTCACACATAGGTACTCATATAAATATATGTATATATATTCTGGGCACGGAATTCACGTAAGTTGCTTGAAACAACACTGGTCCAGCAAGTTGTACTTTAGCCAAATGATTGAAGATAATGATTATTTTGGAGTGTTACATAATCGTCTAATTCTTTCTCTCTCAACTTTTCAACATTTAACCAATTCCTCTACATTGCAAACTTATGAATCGACAATGATTGACATTAGCTGAGCAGGACTTGAGTTACTGTCTTCTTTCTCTGTTACTAGTCAATCTTGCCTGGTAGTAATGTAAAAAATTTTGTGACAGCCTATTCTCTCTATGGAAGAATTACTCGCAATACACTCGGATTATTCTTTATCAGTCTCTTTCTCTTTCTCTTTCTCTTTCTCTTTCTCTTTCTCTTTCTCTTTCTCTTTCTCTTTCTCTTTCTCTTTCTCTTTCTCTTTCTCTTTCTCTTTCTCTTTCTCTTTCTGCTTCCTCCAAAAGCCATCCACAGTTCAACCACCCTCAGTCACCTCAGTTCTTTACCTTGGATTCACGTATATACACATACTTGCATTAACCGTGTGCACACTTTTTTCATCAAGTTTATTGAATAAACGCTGAACAGATACTCAAATTCAGTGGATGATTGTAGCCTGTCACGCGATGTAAATATTCTTACCTACTAATTATCAGTTAGAAATGGACTTATTTACAATCTTACTCTCTTCTGGTTCGCTCATCATAGAAAATGAGTGACAGAAAGAGAGAGGAGAGAGAAGAAATAAACTAAGATTTCATTTTGCTTTGTTAAATTTCTCAATTGACTGTGTGCTCAATAGCAAAAAAATTTCTCAGAATACATTATATGTATCTGAGGTAAAGTTTGCTCATTGTCGTTTTGTATCATTTTTATGCGCTCCGCTAACGATCTGGGAGCTAAGTAAATCTTTCTCTCAATTCCTTTTGTTTATACGATTGTAATAGAGAGAAAGAGAGTCCAATTGAGTGAAATTACTCAACATCACTTAACAAATTATCATCATTTTGTGATGCTGATAAAACCTGTAATTTTGGTCACGTTTGAGGAACAATTCTAGCTTTCTATACAGTCAGGCTTTAAGATCAATTTCAAATAAGCATTTCTCGTAACAGCGTATTGGGCTAACCTTTTACGAGAGAGAGAGAGAGAGAGAGAGAGAGAGAGAGAGAGAGAGAGAGAGAGAGAGAGTCTCTAGATGAGAACTTTTCTCTTCTCAAACTTGGCGGCATTCATTTTTTTCATTAGAAAAACATGAAGGTTCTCTAACTGGTCTGGCAAACTATTACAGATCGTTTTCGATACAATTCGACTTTTTATCTTCCAGGCTTTTCCGATTCCGTTTCAAATCGTGCACATATTTGCTGCTACTTTCCACGCTCACATACATTGGTCCACTCATTGCTTGCTCAATTACTAGAATTCCCATTGCATTGCTCACAAAAGATGTGAATTGTAATCATAATTATATTCTATTCATCATCGCAAGGCTCGTAAATCGCTTAGAAACAATTTAAAACAAAAGGACAACGGAAGAAGGTAAACAGAACCGGATAGTGAGTGGCCAGTAATGTTGAGGGCAACCTTATTCATGACCATTTCCCGCGCCTAAGTCCTCAAGAGAATCAGAATACTTTTTTTTCTCTCTCTCTCTCTCCTTCTCCTCCTCTTTCTATTCTTGTTCACATGGTGATGGAAGAATCTGAAGTAGCTATTCCATCAGAATACAGCCTCTATTCTTAGATGAAAATTTTAGTCTCAATTGTTATTTGCACACACAATTGACAAGCCGACAGCGATCTTTTTTCGGGTGTGAGCGAGTTTTTTCAATGGGCAACAGATTAGAGCAAGTTTCTTATTCATAAAAGCAATTGGATTACTCGAGGTCGAACATTGATTTTCAAATGAGAAAACTATCAGGATGAAAAACTTTTTTGGCTATGATCCATACACATACACAGAGAAGATGAATTCTGTACAATCTTCTCTCTTTTCATCCAAGCGATCTGAATGTTTGCAAAATATTTACAGAGAAACTTTTCACCATTCATAATCGGACTGGTATTTGGCCATTTATTTGTCTATGTACATTGAGTTGAAAAGGTATGGTAAGTCTAGAGGAAAAGCGAGAATTGAAATTTACAGCAAAACTTAGCTACTGTTGTTGAGAACAGCGGAAAAGTTTCCATAGTGAAGAGGACTTGAGAGAGAGAGAGAGAGAGAGAGAGAGAGAGAGAGAGAGAGACCGAGCTGTGCACTCCTTTTTCCTCGTGTCTTGATACCTATCTTGGCCCAGTCCGTGGTTGCTCTTTTCACAGTCCTATGTGTATATGTAAGCTTGCTGGACCAAAGGCGGCGTATAATTTAGCGGTTTGAATAGGCCTTCATGGCAGGACGGATTGTCGACGTGCTCCAGTCAAAAGGAGAGATCTTTAGATTCAATTGGCAAGGTAATGAATTCACAATGAAGTGTTCATTCAATCGACGGGGTCGTCAAGAGTGTTCCTATGTGTGCTCATGAATGTATTATGGATCAGCTAGTGAGAAAAGTCGACCATAGAAAGGGAGAGAAAAAGAGAGCATCGACTTGACAAAGAGAGAGAGAGAGAGAGAGAGAGAGAGAGAGAGAGAGAGAGAAAGAGAAAGAAAATCGCTACTTGACTCGATGTTTGGCTCCTCGGCACGTCGCGACTCAAGCCAAGCGACAGGCTGAGATATTCTGTGTGCGGTCCTTTGGTTTCCTATCATTGAACTCCTCTCTAGTGTTGGTCATAGTGACTCAGAAATGATATGTATTTATGTGCATGTGATCGGTAATATTAAGAAAGGCTTCCCTCAAATTGCTTCTATTTGAGATAGAGAATGGAATAACACTCCAACAACACTCGAAAATCCCATTCAAACAAACTCTCCCTAGCAAACACTCTCAGCAATACATCCGTGGTGGCAAAGCCGATAGAGTGGCCCGGGACCTTTTGGAGCACCCAACAAATAATCCTCGATAGGTTGCCTTTCATATCAAGCTACCATTGAGAGAGAGAGAGAGAGAGAGAGAGAGAGAGAGAGAGAGAGAGAGAGAGAGAGAGAGAGAGAGAGAGAGAGAGAGAGAGAGAGAGAGA
>QZCP01000195.1:41012-81046 GCA_003956705.1 Brevipalpus yothersi | reverse complement strand
GAGAGAGAGAGAGAGAGAGAGAGAGAGAGAGAGAGAGAGAGAGAATAGAACAAGAGTGAATACAAAAATTCTGAGAAAATGTTCAGCTGAGAAGTTTATTGCGTGTGAGGAGGGATGAAAAGTTATAAGAGGTGATACACAAAGAAGTTTGATCGAAACTTTCCTGCTATCCTTCTTCGTTGAAGGAGGGTAAAGCAACGATGCATGTACTGATCGCTGTTAACAATGTCCATATTATTCGGGGTGTTATTACAGAGGTATTCATGAAAGAGAAACCAACATCTTTGTACTTCAATCGATCAAGAAAAAGTATCACCTGAAATCAATAACACATAATTAAGTAGTGAAATAAGTGTATTGAGGATGAATAATGAGTCGATTTGCCTGAATAATTTCTAACTTCCAGCAAAAAATATGCATTGAAGGTGATAAAGTGATTTCCCTTTATGCAGTGGTTTCCTTGAAAGTATAAAGAGTGGACTCGACCTACCTCGTACTTCATATCATCGTCTCTGTTACCAATACTTAGTTTATAAATGTCATGATAAGCTTTGTTGGCTTCCATGTTGATTTCGATGACGAAGAAAAAAACCACAGATAGAACAAATATACTCTCCACTAGGCAAACACTCGCAATTACTTTGATAAAGTCAAATTTGAGTTGGTATGATGTACCATAGGTTTTCTCAACCGCCAATAAAACGTAGACTAATAGGATGATTGAGGCTGCTTGATAAAGTGTGAAAATAGGAATATAATATTTCCACACTCCATTACAACTTCGCACCATATCAATACCTATTGAGTGCACAAAACGGCAAGCCTCAAGATTAGTGAGGGAAAATTTTTTCTCATCACTATGCAGCTCCTTAACCCGATCAGCAACACCATAGAAGGCAATTTTTATGAACGAACAGCATGTGAACAGCATGTACATGATCGATGCTCTGGACCAGGCAGCAGAGCAGATGGCCAGAAAACTGAAGATCCAAACAGCTCTTGCGATCGAATTTTGATTATATATCAAGCCTCGAACTACAAATGGTAGCCGCAAGAGAATCATCGCTATCATGAAAAAATTACACAAAATGATTTGACGTTTTTGATACTTTCTGATTAGTGGCATGATGGTAGGATCAATTGAAGCCGCAATCTTGGCCCAATTATCATCTAGATCTCGAATTATTTTGTAAAAATCGAATCGATGAAGGAAAAAAATGTTCACAGAGACAAATATGGATGTTACAAGTATTAGAAAAGCAATTGAAGTGGGAAACCGAGGAAGTCCAAGTCGAGCTGATAAATAGCGAGAAGTCATAATTATGACGGAACAAGCAAAAAAAGAGTTGATAGAGATGAAAACAAATGAGTTAAAACTTCGAAGCCTCGAGGGCTTGAGAGAAAGCCATAAAAATGGATTATTGGTGATTATCTCGTTCTGGAAGAGTGTATTGTCCCTTTCTGGTAGTTGAGTCATTTTTTAATGTTGTAAATGAGCTAAATACAAAGTTTCACAATATTCGCTCATTTGAGCATAACCACTTTTCAAAGTTCCTATCTCCACACTCAAATCTCAAAAAGTCTAGAGAATAATAGGATTATATTCGAAATACTAAAAGTTCTATCAGAAAAGTTCGAGAGTTCTATTCGATCGAATGAACGAAAAAAGTGTAAACCTTACAACTAATCAGATGGCATTAGAGTCGTGAGCGAAAAAAAAATACAAACACTTTTAGTCAAACCGGGAAGCTTAAAAAAAATGATTAAAAGGACAAAATTTTTGTTGACAATCATTTAAGTGTGATCAATCTGATGAGTTGAGTCTACTTTTTTTAGGTGATCATATTACATAGAGGTGTTGTTATCGATTGAACTGCTTTTTTATTGATCTTACCGCGATTGACACTGATTCTGTTGGTTGTCAAATCGTTTCAAATTGATTGTTTATCTCATTTTTATAGACTTCGTTGAATTCGATTTGTTCCATTCGAATCCAGTTCCCGAGTAGGATTAATGAAATTAGAGATGAAAAGTTAACTTGGTAGATCATCGGTCATCATCATCACTGGTATCAGATCATCTGTGACTTAATTTTCATCATCATCTACAATCATGGCTTCGGTGGCTGAAAATAGTTTGACTGAAAATTTCAACTCAATGAGCTTGGTGTCTAATCCTGTGGGTAAATTGCAAGAGACATGTTTAAAAAGAAAATGGACATCACCAATTTACGATACTGATGATGAAGATGGACCACCCCACGATAGAGTGTTCACAGTATGCTGTAGACTAGAGAATTTAAATATTGAAGTCAGAGGAAAAGGAAGATCAAAGAAGGGTGCCAAAAAGCTTGCTGCTCAACAGATGTTAGATTTTTTGCAAACAGAAGGACTTCTTGAAAATCGTGACGAATCGGTAATCTTTTTTTTTTCTTATCAAAATTCTTTTATACTTTTCTGTTTACTTTTTTACTGAGTCACCAGTGATATGAGTTATCAAGATAAGATGAAATATTAACAATCTTTCGTTTCTATCTGTTTTTCTATCTTGTGTTGAAGGACAAATTTGGAGGAAAGTCAGCGAAAGATGAGGATAATGGACTTAAAGAAACCTTGAAATTCATTGAAAATCTTAAAAATGACGAACAATTGAGAGCTCAAATGATCGAATTTGATATTGATCAATATGATGAAGCTGACTATTGTGATTATTGTAGAGAATTGGATAAAATAGCATCCAGTATATCATGTAAAATAGTGTACGTTGATCGGGAAGAAAATGAGACATCATTCGCATTACTGAGAACTTCAAAAGAAAACGAACCTCAATTAACGGTCTTAACGGGCTGGGGAATGGATGATGATGTTGGAAGGGCAAGAAGAAAAGCAGCACAAACAATATTGACCATTTTGGACAGGATGGTCCGATGTAAAGTTTGATATTATCAACACTTCAAAGTCAAACTCTGAATAGAAGATAGAAATGAGTATTTTCACTCATGTTTGAGAATGATAACGGAAATTTTGATTTAATAAAACGACTTTCCATCAATGAATACAAATTTTTCAACGTTTCGATGCTCTCGATGGCTTGACAAGCGTTCTTCTGGGTGCAACTCCTCCAGTACTCTTACGTGCTGTAGCTCTAAAAACTCGCCTCTGTGGAACTGAAAATAATGTCACGTTAGTTCGATTGTATGCAAATAATGCCGATCATCAAATTATCTTCGACAGAATGCAAACCTACCTGACTCTTCAGACTGTGTCTTGGACCCTTTTTTCTGTTTCTTTGACTTATGGGATGTATCACTCGAACTTTTGCTTCCACAATACTTGGCTTCCAACGATTCAACCATACTGTCATAATTTTGTCGACGATTACGTATCGATGCGACCAAAGATTTTTGAGAATCCTCACTTGTTGAGCTCATCATTTTTTTCAACTCATTTTTTTGTCTGGTTATCTTTCGCAATCTATTGGTTCGCTTTTGGGCAGGTTCTTTGACAAAATTATCAAAAGGTGGTATCTCTTTAGCGGCCAACATTTCATCCAACATCTTTCGAGTACGATCCTCATCATAACCAATCATATACTCATAAATAATGTCCAGATCACCTTCATACTTGACATACATTTTCTTGAGATCTTCTTTCTCCTCATCAGATCCAATATACTTGGCAATATAGCTATCAATGTCTTCCGTTGTGATCTCCGGAAACAAGCATCGCCAATAATCCATCCATTCATCTTCCGATTTCAAAGTTCCATCATCATCTTCCACCAATCCAGTTTCATCATACAATTTTCGCTTCTGTTCATCGGTGAGCACAAAATTAACTCTCGCCAAAGTTTGAAAGCGAGCTGTAATATCTTTATATTCATCCTCTTTCGCCTCAGGAAAACGATCAGGATGATATTTTAAACTTAAACGGCGAAATGATTTACGAATCTCTTCATCAGACGCATCATTTGCAATACCAAACAGATCATACAATGATTTGGTCTTGAAAAAGCGTTCACACTCGACCAAAAGAGACATCTTCAATTATACACAATGACACGAACAGACAAACAGACAAACGTTTACTAATGACACACAATCACACAAAGACACAATTAAAACGTAACCACAAAGATTAAAAAAAGTAAAATGATTTACATCTCCTAATCTTGTTGTTGTAACTGTATTGACTCAACAGTCTTTGATTTGCACAATACAAAAGAGAATTTGGCGCCTTTATACAGTGTACAAGTAAAGCGCTCTCTAGTGTGTTGATCATTTTGATTGTAATTAATTGATTACGATTTAATTTGGAATCAATTTTTATTTGTGGATGAAAATTTAATTAACCATCTGATTGGCTTCCGATTGGTAGCTGTATTTTTGAGTGTGTGGGTGTGATTTTCTTTTCGCAACAATCAAAGGCGATTGTGACCAATGAAAACTTTAGAAAATTAAGGCGCCCATGGAAAGTAGAAAATATAGATCGTTAAAATTTAAATTATAATCATCTTTGGGTAATTAAAATTTGGAAAATGGGAGAGAGAAAAGAATTATGAATAGGGATTTCTTTCTTCTTTAAACTCAATGTTGATCATTGACAAGGAATTTTGAATTGTATTGAAATTTTTGATTTGAGGTGAAATATTTTCCCGATTTTACCGGAGTAGGAACGTTGAGCAAGCAGAAAAGTTTGCTGACGAGGATAAAATGTTTAATCGCCTTTAATTGTGAATGTATAACGAGGGAGAATAAATACTAGGAAATAGACGAAGGCAAAACAGGCGAAAAGACTGGGAAACAGAATTCTCGAAGTGTAGTCCATCTTATTGCGAGTGAGAGGAGCCTTGTGCCAGTCAATTGGTCCGAAAAAGAAATTCAATATCATATCGATAATGTAGACTAATTTACGTCTGACAAACATCAGTTTGCTCTTTTTTATGTGTATCTAATTGGAAAGACAAAAAGATCATAAAATAGAATGTTTTTCTATGTGAGAGGAATAATTTTTTCAGGCTTACGTCAGAAAATGAATCTCTATTATGCTTATTTGCTCTCTCCTCCGCAAAGTAAGCGTACGAAACAGCAACTGGAAACTCAATTAATGTGGCAAAAATGAAGAAAGTGCAGAGCATTATCCACATATGCAATGCCACTACATATGAGACATTAATTTCAGCATTAATTTGTGTCTGCATGGTGATCATCGTTAATAACGGTGTAACGGCGACAGTGACCTATAATATGAAGAGAAGAGAAAAACAAAAAATTTTAAATGCACACCAATCAACCAACTAGAATCAAGAACAATTCGTTTGACAAATTGTTCAAAAACAAAATTAATCATTCATTGGCTTACTCTAGCAGGCCATGCTACAACTGGAATCCAAAATCCAACAAACGACGTGATGGTCACCAGTAAGCTTGGAGCGTAAATTCGTAGCACATAATAGCTCAAGCGACGAAATAATCGTATTCCTGCTCGAAGACATGAAAAATTCCCAGTACTTGTCTGCTCGATCCATTGTACGTATGTATGATTTCGAATAAAAAATCTCGGGCAGTAATTAGATGGTAAAAGATCGAAGCTTTCCCACCGGAGAATGACATTCTGGGTATTGTGAGCTACTGGAGAGGCAAAGAGAGAAGAAAAGTGAGGAAATCATAGTAAAAATATTCAACGCCATGATCAGTGGAAATTCTTCTGGAAGCAATGAAAACAAGGTGATATCAAATTAGTCACAGTGAAATACCCACAGCATACTCACAACTGACAATATCGATGTAACATTCTTGAATGTCTTGAGGATAAGCGAAAAGGTTCATATCACAGGTAAATTTGACAGATAATCGGCTGAACATTGATAGTTCAGTTGAATTTGTGATTTCTAAATACATTATCGGCCTAATGAGCGTCAGTATAGATCCCGAAAGAGCGTTGCTGAAATATGTATCTGGAATCCATAACTTAGATTGCCATGATGAATCGAGCACTGTCGACTCAAAGGCATCCGGTAAGCTCAAATTTAACCGATGATCTTTCCAGAATTGATGGTACAACATGTCAACTGTAAACGACTAGAGAGAAAGTGAATACAGAAACTCATGATCAAAATATCGACGAAAGATTTTCAGATGGATGGAATGTGATGAATCACAAGAATTTTCTATAAATTCCATTCCAAGATGAAAACTTACTTGCTCTACTTCATCAACGTTGAGAATTCGGACAACAAAAATTTTAATTGACACATTCACTGGACTACCTTTATGGTGTGGAGGCTCAAATCGATTGTATCCTACTGGAATGATCGAATCAAGAGATCCAGCTTGATGAGAGGGCGAGTAAGATAGAACAATAAAAAAAACTAGCCAAATAATATGAGTCTTGAGCATCGGTAAGAATTTCATTATTCAAGGAGGAGAAAATCATAAAAACTTCAAAAATCTC
Source organism: Brevipalpus yothersi (assembly GCA_003956705.1). Classification (NCBI taxonomy): domain Eukaryota; kingdom Metazoa; phylum Arthropoda; class Arachnida; order Trombidiformes; family Tenuipalpidae; genus Brevipalpus; species Brevipalpus yothersi. The sequence continues at coordinate 74,594 of QZCP01000195.1, read as the reverse complement.
ATCACTAAGTTATCTTGATCACCTATCAACCTTCTGCTGAGTGCACAGTGAACAGAATTCACCAATTTATTCTTTCATAGAGGATTTTTTCATCATGAAGCGAAAAACTAAACGTCTAGTCTGATAGCAAGCTACCATTCGGAATGGCTCACGGTAACCCTGATCTAGCCCAAATCAATTAGTAACACTTAGATGTGCTAATATTCCTGGAAGTGAATCTCATCAACGAGAATTGTCTCTCTTCATTGTGAGGCGACTCGACAAGAATATTTGATACTTCTATGATCACAAACGAGGTGATGTTAGACTTATTAGGGTATCAATACGATGAAAAGATGAGGAATTCTGGAAAAATCGCGATTTCCATTAGCAAAAGTAAGCTACCATAATGATGAAATGAAAAGATAAAAGTTTTCAACTTTTCTTTACCATTGATGTTGATTATGTACAAAGCTGAGAGTACTTATTACTCTACGACTATATGATAACTTTTTTTATGTCAATTTCTTTGAGAAAAAATTTCCATGACTTGACCGCATCTTTCAAAGCTTAGAAAGTGCATGGACCTATGGAAGCTTCTTCTCATCACCATCATAAATAAGAGAAGGAAATTCAACTAGTTTTTCTAATACGTTGGCTAGAGATAATAGAAAATAATCGCTATATTTTGGCCCAATAAGTTGCAACCCAATTGGACGGCCATCTTTAGTTATTTTGCATGGCAGAGTGATGGCTGGAAGTCCAGCTAAATTAGATGGCTGTGTACAAAAATCCTCATCTTGAGAATCATCAATAGCGTTACGATTATTCCATTCAGAAATTCGATAGGCAGGATGCGGAGTTACAGGAGTTAGTAGAAAATCTACTCGATCTTCTCCGTTGAACACAAAATCAAAATCTTCGCAAACTAGGCGCCTTATCTTGAGCGCTTTCAGGAAGAATTTCTCATAATTTTCTTGAAGTAGAAAAAAGTTGCCACTCAAGATACGACTCTTGACTAGATTTCCGAAACCTTGATGCCTAGATCTAGTGATTAAATCTTCAAATGAGTCACCAGGAACAGATTGTGCTCGATATCCATACTCTATACCATCATAACAAGCAAGGTTTGAAGCTACTTCACTGCAATTTATCACCAAGTAACAACTCGATGAGTATGGTGTATGAGGCAGAGAGACTTGATTAACTTTAGCACCTCTGTTGGCAAGTAAATCTGCGATTTGATTCCAAGCCAATTTGATCTCATCAGCCATCGCATCACTTTCATATTCTTGAGGTATCCCAATCTTAATATTCTCAAGACGACATTCTTTAATAGGAACTTTGATCTCTTCCTTTACTGACGTCGAATCTCGTAAATCATGTCCCCTTATCGAGTGGAAAACAACACTTATATCTTCCACTGATCTTGCGATAATACTAGGCGTATCCATCGAATGAGTTAATGGGATCAGTCCATAGCGAGATAGTAAACCATAACTTGGCTTAAAACCAACAACCCCAACATGGGATGATGGATTTCTTGTTGATCCACCCGTATCTGATCCGAGAGCAGCAAAACATGAACCAGAGGCAACAGCAACTGCACTACCTCCCGAACTGCCTGGGGAATGATGGTGAAAGATTAGCCATATCCAAACTTATCACATTGTCATTGTATGTCAACCAACCTCCACTGATCAGCCAATCATCCTCGTTCTTATTATTCTCTTTTTGTTCTCCTTGGAATGACTTGATCTCATATGGACGGCCATCTTTATGTACCACTTTGAATCCGAACGATGGACTCCATGGATTTTTGCAAGCCCCAAAATACGAATCTATGTTACTGCAACCCATTGCAAATTCGTCCATATTCGTTTTTCCCAACAAAATAGCACCATTTTGTTCACAAAGCTTATCAACAACTGTGGCACTGTATGTTGGCACATAATTTTCGAGCATTCTCGATGCACAAGTAGTTCGAATATTGGCAGTTGAAAAATTGTCCTTAATTGCCACAGGAATACCATCTAGAACACCTAAACTTTTTCCTTCAAATCGAAAAAAAGAAAAAGAGGAATATTCAAAACACAATTCCTCACAAGACCAATTCGAATCGCGCAAAGTTGATCTACTCACCGTTCTTGTATCGATCATCAGACTTTTTCGCTGCTTCCAAAGCATTCTGATCATTGACTGTTATATAACAATTAAGCTTGATAGTGTCTCGAATTCGCTGCAAACACATTTCACTAAGTTCAGTACATTTTAACTTTCCGCTCACCATTAACCGATGAACATCTACAATCCTGCAATTCATATTGATCCCTCAAAACTGATCGGCACATTTTCTAGTCACCATTGGATTGTGGATTCATTTCATCTTGTTTATACACAAGACATATTGGAACAACAATTTACTGGCCTCAATTAAGGGAAATCGAAACAAAACACTTCATCAGTAACTGATAAAACAAAACAAATGAAAACAGTTCTTCAAACCATGTGCACATTGACGCAAGCGTACTTTGATAATACTTAACTATTGCGTCATCGATTTTCCGGAATTCATGAACTTTTTATGTCGATTATAAGTTCATTAGAGAGAGGGAGAGATAAGTTGAATTGAATAGATGATTGATAAGCATTCGTGTAGCACACATTTTGTTTGGGGGTGGAAGAAATTGTTTTATTAACCCAAAGAGACCATAACCTTAATTAGAATAAGTTTTATCAACAAAACTTTTGTGCTATAATAATAATAATTGGAGAGAGATTCTAGATTCTAAATTATCATGGATAATGTCCCCATCCAGTAGTTTTATCACGAGAATCCTTCAATTTAGTCATACCCTTGTCAGGTTTTCCCCAGCCTCCGTGTTTAATCTGAAAAATAAGAGTTGCAGTTGAATATTGATGGAACTGTCTTGGAATTTTGTTGAAAAAACTTACATGAACTTTGTAGGCAATTTTGCCGTGTTTATGGTGATGTTTACTGTGTCCCCAACCGTCAGCAGAAATGTTTCCCAGCATATTGATCAAGAGAAGAGTGGCAAAGAGAACAATCTGTTTGAAAGTAAAATGGATAAAAAATCATGGATTTTTGTGAAGAAAAAGTAACTCACCACTGAAACACGCATTTTGAGTGAGGTTGGCGAAGTAGAGGAATTTCCGAAAGAAACGAAAGAAAACAGCAAATTTCAAGCTTTGTTGAGATGTTGTATTTGAAGTTGAGCTGTTGGGCTGCTGAGCTGAGAATGATTTTTGACCAACCTTTCATCAATATATATATATGTTTGAATTTTTCGAAAGAATCAAAAGAGGGAGAATGTGAGATATTGAATATGAATACTAATTGAATAATCCAATCTTTCTCACTCGTGGTTTGGACTTTTCCCGCAAAACGGTAATGTATGTTTGGTTCAAAAGTGTAAGAAGACATTCAATGAACTGTGAAAATTCTATATGAAAATATATCTATTCCATTTCTTCTCAGCACACATTCTGACTCAATCGAAAACGATGGGCCATGCATGCAATCATCTAATTAACAAGATACCAGAACAGAATCGAGCTCATTTTAGCTCTAATTGACAGAATGGATGGAGTGCTCACTTCGAGTCAGTCTGAATCAGACTAATTAGTAACAAACAAGATGCAAATCGATAGATAAATAGATAAGTGAGATTCGGACCACTTAAACAATCAGCATCACGTTTCTTAAATGAGTAGATAAATGTCAATTGAAAACATGATGGATATTTCTATCCATTACATCTGTCAATAGTTGAAAAATTTAAAAATTTTTCAGTCTTCATAACTAATTGATTGAACAAAGTTCACGATCATGATGACATGGGTCAGTTTGTCTGAGAAATTAGATATTCAGAGTTAGAGTTTCAAGTTCACAATAAATCGTCGAAAATTAAGGTAAATCATGGTTATGTAGTTTACAATCAATAGAATAGTAATGACAAAAATTAAGCTTGAAATTATACAAAAAATGTTTGAATAATTGAATGATCGAATGAACTCATTCCTGACATTATACCAACGATAATCGTTGCCTTTCGATTATTCAGCTACAGAGAAAATCTCGAGATACTTTTATGGACCTGTCAAAAATTAACTCGTTGCCATCTGGATATTGGCATGTGTATATCCACTAGTGTTGCTCAATTTTGTATATTTGAATACCGTTTTCACCACTTTTTGAAGGCAACCGCAAATACCCATCGGAATTCATAGTAAATATTCATACCTTCCCAAACTACTAGCAGAAATGCTAACGTTAATCCACGAAAAGCTGAGAGAATGGTCGTTTTGTTGGATTGATCTTGATAGTAGGCGAAACCACTGACAATCAATGGTCCGGACACAAAATAATGGACCCACTCCGGTAGCTCCATAGTATTGTCCTTGTACTCATACTCTTCTGTTCCAAGGAAACAATGACAGAACACATGCAGAATCATACCCCACACAGCTCTGATAGTCTTATGGGTGGCAATGGCCAGATCGCTGATTATTAAGCCCATGTGTCGTATAGCTGATAGGGGCCTAGTAAATTGAGCGGTTTCCGTATCCGTTCTACTTCTCCAGTTGCCAATCTCATCTTGAACAGGTGGCCTATACACTTCTTTAAGAATAACCCAAAAGGAATTCAGCCTATTTGGAGGTGGCTTTGTGTAAATTAACATTGAGCCAGCAAGTAATCGACCATATTTTACGTATGCTTTATAGGTGCCCAAAAGTTGTGTAAAAGCTATAAATATTAGAAAAAGGATCATAAAGATGAGATATGCGAGATACACCTCTACTTCGTCTATTGGGGGCATTTCAATATCATCCAAAGCAGCGGCTATTCCTCCAGGAGATCCTAGAGATCCTAAAGGACTTCCAGGGCTAGGGGCTCCTTGAGGAGTAGTTGGACGAGGAGAGCCAGGAGAAGCTGAGACCCCTTGTATTGTTGGCAATTCCAGTGGTTCATCTGATTGCACTGGCTCTTCTTTGTCGCTTTTCCAAAATTGCCACCAAGCTTTTTCTTTACTTTTAGCCTTAGGTACACTAGCTTGACCACTGGTCGGATCCTTATTCAAGTCGGCTCCACCTTCAGCCATTATTAAGTACACATTTAAAACAGTATGCAAGCAGATTCGAGTCTAGGGTAAAGTAAGGAGAACACAAACGGTAACAAATTTATGCAAAAAATCCGATCCTTTTTGATCATATTGTTGCATACAGCATCCCTAACAATGTAATTTAATATTGAGATACTCTTTTCAACTAACATAAGAGGCGGGAAAAATGCAATTAGCCTTCGAATACTGCGATTAAGACAGATGAATGATCAGAGAGAAGACTGTGATCAGAAAATTTTACTCATTTTCCAGTTAAAAAATCAGATGGACTGAAATAAGATTCATTGCTACCGGTCAATTTATCGTAAAAATTTATTCACTTATTATTACTATTATTATTATTAAAACCTCAATTGATTTCCGGTATTTTTGTGACAAAAGTTTCAAAGAGATAAAGTACAAAAGGCCAAATTTCGGACAATTTTCAACAGTGTTATCATTTTTCAAACTCAACAGGTAAACCATATAAAACAGCGGCTCCAGCAGTTGCTGTACTCAATCGGCAGGCAGATCTGGCGGAAAGCATCGCCGAGAGAAGAGAATTGAGATGCTCATCTTTTTGATCACCATTTTCCCAGTCCTTGATCAAATGCGAGAGCATTTTATTGGCATATTTATCAATATCTCCATCAGTAACATCCCATAATAAGCCAAGATAAGCTGGACAACCATGGATGAGAAATTTGTGAGCTGTTCCACTTGAATTGTTGTACGTGTTCTCACTATGAAGCCTACCACTACTGCACCCAACGATTAAAGAGACTGGATTGATATTGAGTTTTTCCCATCCCGCTGAACTGTAAATGGAAGAGCCTGACCCATGACCAAAGTAAATATAGAGGTCTTTTTCACTCATCTCTCTACAAAACGAGCCGGGGTCTGGTTTCCCCCCGATACAGCCATTCCAAGTTTCCTGGTTCTGAAACTTTGCTTTGAATCTAGCTTCAGTTTTTGGTAGATCATTGTCAGGATTCAGGATGAAGAACGTTTTCTTGGAATTAATCGGATGACTTGACTGTTGATCATCCAGTTTGTGCAATGTAGTCATAGCAGTCAAGAATCGAAGAGAAGGAATTCGGAAAACTTGCTGTTGAGTATCTGATACGATAGGTATGGACTCAAAGGGAAAACTTTCAAGAGAAGGGCTGAGAATCAAGCCGATAGGATTTCTGATATGAGCTTCATATCTAAGGCGGTCTTCTGAATCGATTGATTTTTTTAGCTTTTGACATTTGGCATAACAATCTTCTATATCTTTAAGCGAAGTGCCTGGGTACAATATCGAGAGAGCAGTTTCAAACTGGTCCTCTGATAACAATAGGAATGAGTCCACTACCACATCAAGAAGCTGATCATCGGCACAAGTCGTGGAGCCAAAATGCGAAGAGATTGTAGTACTCAATTTTTCACACAGCATTATATGATCAGGATCATCTGATTGTCCTAAAAACATTCCTCTGAACGGACCAAGCCAAGTTTCATCGAAGCTCTTGAGTAGGAGCGAAAGTCTAGTGTTGAGTACCATTCGAGTCTCCAGAAAAGTGGCCGGATTCCTCTCTTTGATCGTTGCACTTGAGAGTGAAATGATTTCTGTAAGCTCACTCATGAAGCTTGTGGTGAACTTTGGACAGAGAGAGAGAGAGAGAGAGAGAGAGAGAGAGAGAGAGAGAGAGATCGTTAGGGATTTCTGACGAAACTTTCGAACGAGATAATATGAATCTCTGAACGAAGAGACCAAGAATCATAATTCACATGAAATCAGATCACAAAGATCAGTGAAAGGTCACATAAGGAATGGTGATCAATTAAGTCTTAGAACAGTATAACAAAAAATTTTAAGCATACCTTTCCGCCATCGGTTTTGATCTTTAAAATAACTGGAAGGGTTCCTTTCTGGAGTCTTATGATCAAAAGATCAGGAATTTTCGTACCATTCTCTAAAGATTGACAAATGACTAAACGCCATTTATCGGGTACTCTAGACATCAGATGTTCCAAAGTAGATGTATCAAGATTGTTGAAACACATGAGGTGAACAGGAAATTTAGCCTCAATATTATGTCGCTCTTTTCTAAGGGCTGTGAACAATGCTCGATAGCGTATTAAGTTTTGGATTGATTCTGCCATATGATAAGCAGCTCTGGTCCTATTTTTGATTTTAGATGAAGAATTTGTAAGGAAAAGGCTCTCATTTATCTTGGAATACAGATCCAAAGGAGCACGATTCCCTAGGAGCGATAAAAGCTGTTCCAATCTCGAAGATACGCGAGAGAGATCATTTTCTTCCACCTCCCACGAATGAATGATATCTAGATAAGGTTCCCTAGAGCAACTTATATCGTGTGGAAGGTCTATTTGAGAAAACGATTCGGCAAGATCGATTACCTCAATTTCTTGCAGTGAAAGATCGGGACTTTTCTTGGAAACTTGCTTTTGGGTTCTTTTGACTTTTGTTTGAGTCTTCTTCGTAACTTTCTCTAATGGAACAGGAAATTTGAGGGTCTTATCAACATCAATTTGATCGATGTTTCTAGATAACTCCTCGGTGAATTTAAAAAGTTCAAGTGTCTGTTTTTCACCACAAGTTTCCTTTGGGTTTATAGAGTCACCTACATTGCTTCTCAGACTGGCTACATAATCCTTGAACTCTGGCATCTTGAAATTGTCGTTCCGATCAGGAGCTCCCGGTACTTTTCTTGACTTGGTATTGGCCATTGCTTTCCTTATAGGTGATGGAGTTTTGAATATAGCAGAGTTTTTCGACTCAATTCTGACTTGACTTGGATGAAAGACGACATATTCGGGTGAATGAAAAAGTTCTGTTACATACTTGGAGGCGACTTTGTAGATAAGTCGCAAGAAACAATTGCTTAGATGATAATGCATCATCAGAGTCTTCGGCGGGATAGTCTTGAGAGTTTCGAAAATCAAGCTCCTCAATTGGTCAAGACTGTAATCGTTATGCTCTGCCAATAACGAGACCAGCTCCAGTCTGAAGTAAAATACGTCACTCTGTGAATCGAAACTTGGCTCGAGTTTCAATTGGTCTTTGAAAGTTTCAAAACTCTCGCTGATTTGATTCGGGAGATCCCTGAGCATAACTTCCAATTTTTCTACGGCCTTGGAATCGAGTTGGGATGATAACAAAATAATTTTCGCATAGGTCTCCACATAGAAAATGCATAAAGGATAGCCCAAGGTTTTGAAAGCCGTAAAGTTGAGGGCTTCTGGAGAGCACTCAAAGTCATCAGTCATTTTGGACTGCCAAACTCTCCTGAGAACCATTTCTATGTCATGAATGGACGTGTATTGATCGTGTTGACATTTATCAGGCTCATTGGGTTCAGAGTTACAATCATCTATTTCTTCAATTGATTTGTCAAGATCTACAGGTGGAAGGTTGACTTTTTTACAAGTTTTCAGCCGTCGGTCACGGGCACTTTCACTTGGCTTCTTGATCAGCGTACCTTTCGAACTATCCCAGGTGAGTGATGCTAAAACTTCTTTGTGCATGAACAAATATTCATTTTTATTCTCTTTCTCACACTTATGAGGAGAAAAATTAATAAGTATCAGCCTCAACGCCCTAGAAGATAAATGAGATGGAAATCAATATTAAGAGAACAAGAAGAGATGGGGAAAACTGATGAACTTACCATTGTGAATAGCAATTGTTTCGGGAAATAGAAAGCAAAGCTTTAAAAGTTGTGTTCAATTCGGGTCCTGATCCAACATCGGAATGAAACTGATGAATCGATTGAAATATTCGGAAGGATAGATCATAGATTAGAAAGCGAATGGAGTTCTCTTCGACAGGACATGCTGCAGCAATCTTGTGATCAACATCTTCGGTACCGTCTCGTTTTGAGACCCAATAATTTGGATGCCAAATGATGAGGCATGAGCGGATGAGTGCATGAGAATCGATAAATTCCTCAAAATTTTTCAAAAAATTGTGTGATGAAGGAAGTTGAGAGAGTAGAAAATAAACATGCAATTTGAGACTCATGCGACTTGCTCTTCTTTGCTGTAGAGTTGGTGAGTTGATAAGTTTTTCGAGTTCTTTGATTGCAAAATCAATCGACTCCTGTTGATTCGATCGAAGGGCAAGTTCCAGTTCATCTACACACAACCAGCTACACTCAAGCATACCTTTGAGAGATTTGTTCGCCTTAACTCTATCCAAATGAACTTTGGCTTGCTGAAATTTTTTCTGAGCTTTATCAACCATTCCCAAATCAAGAAAAGCTTGTACATAAAAATGATAGCCCATGAGTAGGTGTAGGTCAAGATATCCATCGATGACCTCGAGATCTTTACACAATTCATAATACTTTATGAGAAGAACGGCACATAGAATCTGATACTTTGGCGAACGATGGCAGGAAAAAATATAGTATGAACATTTGAGTATTTCATGAATTTTAACCGAATCGAGTAGCTTAACTGATGGCCTAAAGCCAGGAACCAATACTTCAAATAGTACTCTAATGCAATTTTTCAATGGTATTAACAGTGTTTTCTCTTGTGAATCATTGACCAAGTGTGGCACCAAGCTGGACCCTTGATTGTCCTCAATGGATTTCAACACTCGATTGACATCTTTTCGAAAGTGTTCAGATTGCAGTAAATATGAATGAAAATAACTGGAAGCCAAAATTAAACAATCTGATGATGGTAAAGTACATTCACACTTTGATTTGCGATGTTTTTCAAATATGTCGATACACAGATCAACCTTTGCTCTTTGTGGTGGCAAATTAACCCATGGTATCACTTTCAAGCCTTCCTTAACTTTATCACAATAGCTTTTCGCTCCTCTAGGCACTTCACCTTGACGAACCATACCGACAATCAAAACAATTTGATTAAGTTAATCAAGTTAATTGTATCACCAATCAAATCACTACCATGACATATGTTTAACATTGAAGACGTTAATTTTTTTCGCGGTTTAAACTTTTGATTGGCTTTTCAAAAACTTTGTATAAGTGCCCTCTAGTGTAATCATTTTGAACTATATTTGATGTGAAAAAAAAATTTTTCGATAAAAATTGAACATTTTTGATCAACTTTCATGTTCAATAATTTTGATAAAATTAAGAATACATGGAAAATTTCAATCAAACTAGAGAGAGGTCAGTTTGGAAATAGAGTATCCAGCTGTATGATGAGAGAGTAGAAAAATTGATGGATACATAGTTTTGAAATTTTATTATTGAACGAGAGCAAGTTTTTCGTTCAACATGAGTTGAGTTTTACATAAATTGGATAAATAGATGACCATTAGTAAATCATTAAGATTACGATTGAGTGTTTCCTCATCTTTGAATAGAGGTCCTATACTTTCCACCATTGACATCAGTTCACGGCCAATATTGTTAGTATTACTGCCCAATGGCTTGCCAGATCCGTTCAGTATGTTGTCATCGATAAATTTTACAATATTAGAAATAATATCGGAACAATTTTTTGCTGCAGCTAAAATCATATCAATTTCGGAACCATACTGTTTGGCCATTGGTTGACCAATACCAGAGGCAGCCATACAAGCTTTCAGTCCAATCATTTCTGTCTCATATCCACCTGTAATGTCAACCGATTTGATGGAAGAAAACATGTGTCCAATCATTTTTCCGGGAACACCGAAAGTGGTAAGAATGTAACCTGTACGCAAAAGAGAATCAATTAAATAACGATTTAAGTGAAGTTACAACCACACACACAATACACCTACCTTTAACAGAGATACCAGTCTTGGTTGGATCAACTGTAATATGAACTGGATTAGCAGTTTCTCTGGTATAAAAATCGTGAATAATTAGTGAATATTCATTCACTTCACCGCCTCCAGTAGAGAACCAGCCAACCAGTGTTTCATTCATATTGACTTTACGATGTAAATCATACAATTCTTTGGCCAATTCGATGTCAAAAAATACTTCACCTTTCTCCTCCTTGTGTGGTACCACAAATGAATTTGATATCTCAATTGTTCCCGATTTATCAACATAACCAAGCAGAGTTCCAATCACACGAACTTGCTCAACCTTACGACGCTCATATGCATCCAGTATACTGAGCAACACAACTGGATGTATTTTAACATTTAAATTGGACATTCTACCAGATGCTGTTGGGATGATTGATCGGGATGCAAATTAACAATCAAAATGATGAAATCTTACTCAATTGTGATTATTAGATCAACAATCAAATTTTAAAAATGCTAACACAAACCGCATTCATATACACACACAACGTGTACTGATTGTTGAGGGACTGTATAATAATATTTGCCGGCATCTTCAAAAGTTGATCAAATGTTAATCAACTCGGTTTTTTTCGTATCAAAAGTCTGTGGCATATTGGTGTGCGATTTAATTTGATCATAATTTTTTGGTGATTATGAGTATTTTGAGGGTGTCTCAGTAATTCTTGGGAACGAATGTATTGCCATGAATGTGTGTGCCTGATAGATTGTGATGATCGAGAAAAAGTGATCCTAAATTGGGTTACTGTTCTAAATATAAACTCGTTTTGATGACTTGATGACCACGGACTGGGTCATCGATACGGATGAAGATGATTAAGGTAGGATGAATCTGGTTAAATGGTATTCTCCAGTATTGAGTTGATGTGTTCAGTGTTGCTTGTGTGGAAAAGGTGATCATTTTTATTCTCTTTTCTCTCTCTGTTAATTGTTGTTCTGATTGGTGTGTAGAAAGATATATCTGATATTCTGGTGGCAATGTTCGGTAGAGTCACATTTTATCCGACATTAATTTACAATGTCATGATGGAAAAAGTATCCACAAGAAGATGGTTTGATCGTATTGATGAGACAGTCATTCTTGGTGCTCTACCGTGGAGAAAGATTACACATCAGGTATGTGTTGAATGATAATTGTAAATTCATTGAAACCATTGTTCAAAATTAATATTCTCCTCCTTCTATTATATTCAATTTTGATTTTTGATAGTTGATGAACGATGAAAAAGTTCGAGGAATTGTTTCCATGAATGAAAACTATGAACTTAATATGGGTGTTACAAGTCGAGAAGAATGGCAAAAGCTTGGCGTTAAATTTTTACAACTACAAACTGCTGACATATTTCACGCTCCTAGTCAAGATAATTTAGACAGAGGAGTTTCATTTATCAAAACTTTCGATGGTACCGGTAATTCAGTTTATGTTCACTGTAAAGCGGGACGAACACGAAGTGCTACTCTAGTTGCCTGTTATTTAATTCAGGTGTGTGTTACTGTACAAATGGTTCATTCACGGTTCATCCTGAAAATTTGAAACTAATTGAACACTTTTCTTTTCTCTTTATATAGAAATATAACCTCAAGCCGAGAGAGGCAGTTGAGTTAATCATGACCAAAAGACCTCACATATTATTACGATCAAAGCAATGGAGTGCCATTGAAGATTTCTATGAAAGAAAACGAAAGGAATAATTTATTTTGCCATTTGTGTCTCTTGTTAGAAGAAGCTTTCAGAATATTATCAAAGTTGATTTAATACATTATATGAATTTCATGTAGAAGCTTAATATAGGAGCATCCGGTTCCTGGAAGATAAACTTTGCTCAGATGACTTTTGAAATATCATCATGGTTTCCGATATCCTGTTGGAAATCAATTCGAAAATCAATTTTGACTGTTCAAAATAATTGGATGCTGTAAAACAAATGCTACCCACCGGGTGAATATCTACCCTGACTGCCATTATTGTTTTGTTTCTGATAAACATAATAGCAGAAGAACATTGTCACACTAAGAGCAATCAAGATAGCCAATGAGCCGATAACTATTCCCGCGATTTCACCAGGATTGTATTGACCTGTTGAATGAAAATTTTGTGAGTAAATTTCTAAAGTAACATGTTTCCCCTGATTTTGCTACGTGATCAGCATATCTAGGCTCTCTTTCTCCTTCGTTCTCTTTCATTCTCAATAACAATTATGGAATGATGCATGCCAAATATTTTTTCTCTTCCAATCAATCTGCTAATCAAGCAAAAAATTGGATTCATGAATTTAACGTCATAGCTTACTTACCTCTCTTTTCACCCTGTCTACTGATGAATGAATCAAAAGCTCCTGCTCCTTGACCAAGAGCTTGAGAAATAAGGCCAAAGACTGTTAAACGAGTAGATAAAAATTTGACAGAAATAAGTACAAAAATATCATATTTTTTCGGAAGAAAGGTAATAAATAACACATCTCTAGCGTGAAATACTTACCCAAAAGTATTACAAGTTCTTTCATCTCAAAATCGAAATACGATCATGTATCGAATCGAAAAGATGGTGAATAATTCTTCGATACCCCAAACAAAAGTTCAACGGTCCTGATAATTATGACCAATGAATTTTGGAAACGCCCTGATATATCTTAACCGTAATAAGGAAAAAAATAAGTTGTAAGTCCTAAATCATACCTACCATGTTACCGTGGAGTTTTTGTGATAACTTATCAGGTTGTCTTGAAGATTTCCTATTTGTTCGTCAATAACAAGTCTCTCTCTTTTTCTCTTTCTTTTTCTTCATTGCATTCTCTCCCCCCCCCCTAATGAGAATAATCTTAGTCTCACCATCATTCTGGATATTCTTAATCAATTTTCGTTATCTTTTGACCACAATCAACATTGTGTGTGTGTGTGTGTATGTGGATGTGATTACTCAATGTCGTTGTCTCTCCTTGCCTCATAATAAACAGAGACATTATTATTTAGATGTATTGCCAAGAATAAGATTGTCAAATCCAGGTCGTCATTGGGTACAAATGTTATTGCCACATACTTGAAACATTTATTACCAGTACAAAGACACACACTCATACACATGCATACTTTCATCGATATGATTAGAAAAAAAGAAGAAGGCAAAAAAAAATTTTTTTTCTCTCATGATGACACAAGATTGTTTCTTTTCTTCTGATTTTCTCTGTCTTTTTTGTCTCTCGGTCATAACCTGAATCTTACAATTGATCCAACAGTTCATATCATTACCACACTCAAGTACAGGGGTGAACGAGGATCGTTGACTTTGTTCCATTTATTGTACCGATATGAACTCTCAACTACAATCGTTGGGAACAAGTGTCAAGAAAAATGTACTGAGAGAAAGAGAGAGAGAGGAAGAAAATTTTTTTTAATTGCTATCAAAAATTTTCCATTCCATCAACTTGAGACAAGATCATTGATTCATGATCCTGTTGAGGAAATCAGTGAAATCGGATCACTAATCCTTCTGTGAGAAAGAAAGAGAGAGAAAGATGAAATTATTATTACACTCTAGAATGAAAGCGATGAATTGTTCAATTGATGAAGAGGCTTCTCTCTCTCTCGCTTCCCATCATCATCTTATTTCTGTATCTTCAAGATGATGATGATCAATCCGGTAGCAAACAAAAGTCGAAAAGTCGCTGAAAGTGATAATTAAGATAATGATATTACAAAATTGATTTCTGTATATTTTACACTTATATCCACACGATATAGACAAGATATCGAACGAGATCATTATGAGTACTTTGGCAGTACATTCTTTCCTGCACCTTCTTGTCAGCTGAGCACATGGATCATGTTTATTTCATGGCCTAAATACAATGTAATTCATTAATAATATTCCCTACGTTTTTCGTAAAAATATTCATTTCTTCAGCTCTGAGATTTTCTTCACACTCATTCCAAAAGTGGAAAAAAAATTCCATACATTTTGCAATCATCCTTTTTTCACTCTCCTTCTTCATTCTCAAAGATTAAACGAAAGGTATCGAAATTATTATCATCTCCTAATGGTTCACTTGTCTGATTGGATAGACAAATAGTACCCATGATTATCTTTGAATCTTTTCCTTTCCCTCAATCAACACCTCCTTCTGATACATGATCTACAGGAAGAACCTTTTCCTATGCTGATGATGATCATCATCACCATGATCGTCGCATAACTTTGCAGCAACTTTTTTCTCTCCATTTATACCATCTTATTCTCGAATCATGTTCAAATCACATTAGAACTCGGAATCATTCGACATAAACCCATGTGTACTTGTACTCATACTTGATCAACAACAATTAAGTCTTGTCAAACAAATTCAAACCTCCGTCTTCCATTCGACATATAAAGGGATGAAAAAAAAGGAGTAAAAGATTCACAATTTGATTCGCCTGATTATGATTATTGTACTTTTTTTTCGCCAACTACTTATGAAAGATCATGCTCATCATGCTCATCGATAATAAGCAAAGGAGTCTTTTCAGCACACACTCATCATAGACTCTCTCATCTCTCATCTCTCTCTCTTTTCTCGCTCTCTTCCTCTCTTATTTCACCATCTTCATTTCTCCACAATTCCATTATGATCATGCCACTACTACTACTACTACCACCACTACTACTGATCCCAAACTTGTAATTTCTTGCAATCAGCTTCATCATCAATACACACACACCTGACTGTATTCTCACTTGTAAACGGTTTCGGATTACCATTTATACCATTTTTACCATTACCATTGCTCTAGTGAATTTCCATTCATTGTCAATACTTCGGCCATCCATATAACTTGATTTAGTTCGTACTCACTGATTACCATTTGGATGGTGTATCTGCATTTACATTTTCTCCATCTAACCATTTGCAATAAGACATATTGAAGTGAAAGAGAATAGTGATCGAGTTGAGAGAATTGATCAGCTCTCTTAACATACATACACTTCTCCATCTTATTTTTCTTAAAACTACTCTAATTAATTTTTCAAGTGATTAGACCATTTTTGTTTCCATCTATTATCACTTCAAACTCAAGTGGTCTCTCTTTTTTTTTTGTTAAAAAGAAAAAAGATTTTGAGATCAAGTCGAAAGAGGCGGGAATCGATTTTGAAAAGTTTTTTTTCATCTCTCTCACTTTTCGTTACTCTCTCTCTCTCTCTTTCGTTGCTCTTTCAACATTCTCTCTCTCTTCTGATTTGAAAGTTCATTCCAACAATAATTCACAATTGACGTTATTAACCCACCGAATTCAACCAAATTCCATCCACTCATATACACAATATTTTTTCCATCTCCATCACACCCATCATCATCTGAACCATTGCAATCAACATCTTCTTCAACACATTCTCAGCATCATCAGTCATCATCATTATCACCATCATCATCAGTGCCACCAGATAGATTCAAAATGACACGAGAAACTGAAAATCTGTGGAACGATTTGATACCATCAAGTAATCGTTTATTGCCAACCACAGCAAACACCATAATAGATGTTAATAATCAAGATCTAGACACTACTCCACATTCAACGGTCAATACGGAAGCAGGTAAAAATTTTACATACACTTTTCGTAATCACAATGGTTTTGGAAAACATTTCAACAATGATGATTCATTTAATGGATCAATGTACAAGTGTATTAAGCAGAGTAGACTGTTTGCTGGTCGAATTCGTAAAAGAGTTGTCCACAAGAATGGTAATGTCAATTTATCCAAGGAACGTGTTGAAAAGCGTTCACAACGATATTTGCAAGACACTTTCACCACAATGGTTGACATTCAATGGCGTTGGAATTTATTGGTATTCTCGATGGGCTTTGTGCTCAGTTGGCTTGGATTTGCAATCATATGGTACATAATCGCATATGCTCATGGTGATTTTGAAAATGATGAAACAAAACATCGAAAATGTGTCAACGGTGTGGATTCATTTACCACAGCATTCCTATTTTCCATTGAAACTCAACACACCATCGGATATGGTAGCAGATATACGAATGAAGAATGTCCGGAAGCCATATTCGTTATGTGTGTTCAATCTATTACCGGTGTGATGATACAATGTTTTGTGGTTGGCTTTGTGTTTGCCAAGCTATCGAGACCAAAGAAGCGATCTCAAACACTAATGTTCAGCCGAAATGCGGTGATATGTTTGAGAGATGGTAAAATGTGCCTAATGTTTCGACTTGGCGATGTTCGAAATCGATCCCACATAATTGGTGCCGAAATTAGTGCCTTAGTGATCGATCGTAAGATCACACTGGAAGGTGAAGTGATACCGTATTATCATAATCAATTGAAAGTTCGATTTGATAATAGTGATACTCAAGGTGTTTTTCTGGTATGGCCTGCAACAATTGTCCACGAAGTTGATTCATCGAGTCCATTTTGGGGTATGAGTGCTGATGATTTGGCTCGAGAAAAATTTGAAATTGTTGTCATTCTTGAGGGTACCGTTGAATCAACTGGCCAATCAATTCAGGCTCGATCCTCATATTTGCCTTGTGAAGTTTTGTGGGGACATCGTTTTGAGCAAGTGGTCGCATATCGTAAAGATACTGGCCAGTATCGGGTTGATTATAGTAAATTTAACAATACATATGAAATAGAGATGCCTACATGCTCAGCTCGTGATTATTATGAGTATCATTTGAGATATGTTAGCTCTTCATCATCAGCATTGAATAAACGTTTCACATCAATGGAAACGGTTAGCAAGGCTAGTAATGAGGATCCAAGAGCAAGTTCGGCTGATTCTGGTGTCAGCAATGCTGGTAATACCAATATTTTGACAACCTCCACCATCGATAATCTCACGGCCAATCCCAACAGTTTGACAGTAACTAGCAACAATATTCGATATGGAAATTCAAGGAGCTGATTTTTTTTTCTATCCAATTCAATCCTATTTCCATCAAAATCATCATCAAGATCATAATGCTTGTTACTGCTATCGTCAACACTTATTCCATATTTTGGCTTCCAAATTCGCATGAAATACAATTTTTTTTCCTGGATGCCTTCCTACCAACTATGCGGATCTCGTGTATACTTCAATATTACTTGAGGTAACAAACGATAAAAAAAATGCTGTTCATATTATATACTTATGACACACACTCATACACATATATATATCATCATCTGAGATGGGATATCCTATAGCAGCATTCTACATTTTGCTATGATTCAGTCATTCAGATTACAGTATGGACCTCTCTCTAGTCTGATTGGAGAAAAAAACTTAAACATACACAACTAATCATCTACTCATTTTGAATGGCTTAAAAGAAAATACTTCCTTATATTGTCCTCCACTAAAAAAATAGTTTAGTAATAGTATTTTTTGCCATTCAATTATTATTTGCCTCTTTGCTCATCTCTTTCTTTCTCTTTCTCTCTCTTCTTCAACTGCATCATGATTGGTTGATCATCATCACATTCACATCTCATAATTGTTCCACAGCATTTATATTGTACCATATACATATATATATATTTTTTTCTCATTGAACTGATTTGTGATATGATTGTTCTTTCTTGACATTGAAGAAGCAGACAGCTAATTTGATTTGGCATTTAATCACAGTTGATATATATATAAATATTTGATCATTTAAATTAGCTTTGCTTTGTTAATATATATGTATGATTGGTTGTGGCTGGGAAAAGAGAACGATTCACTATGCTGAGAGAAGTAGAAGGAAAGACAATTGAGGTGGATTCGGGTGTTGGACTATGCAAGCATGCCAAAGTTATAAGTCAATCAATGATCAATCTTGTGTATTACATTGGAAAACAACACGATTCACTTGAATGACCGATGATTCAACAATTATTCTATTGTTTCCATTTGATTATTATGGAGCAATTTTTTGAATGGTAATAATGTGAAAATAGAAAAGCAAGAATGAAAGCATTTTAATCCGAAAAAAATTTTGGATGGCGCGAAAAATATTTCTCTCCAAAGCTATATACCTTTACGAAACACAATATATTTGTAAAAATAGATTTTCATTTTCATGGTGACTTATATTTGTATTCCATTCAATGTTCCACATGAAATGGATATAGTCAATAAAAACTATTGTCTGATTATCTTATCGTATCATTGAGAGAAGAAAAAAGTTTGTCCAATATTTTTCCATGAACTTCAAATCGAATTTGAGGAAATAGAAAAAAAATTAACCTCGTTTCAAGGGAAAATTCTTTCCATCAGTATATAAAGCTGATAGAGAGATATTTAATACACAGTCGAAATGATTGCCAATGACTAGGATGAATGTGGCTGAGAAAAAGAGAATGAAAGAGAAAAAGAAAGAGAGAGAGAGAGAGAAATTTGATAGGAAAAATTTTTGATCATTCATTACTGCAATTATAGTCAATATAGCAAGGCAATGTGAGAGCGTCTGGAGCGAGAATACTTCGTAGTGCCCATATTGTACACGAAATTCCTCCAATGATTCCCATTATGATAATTTTGGTATAATAAATGAGCTCAAGCTTGGATACCGATCTGAAAGGGAGCAAATAGAATGGACAAAAAAAAATCAATTGTTACACATGTTACTTATTATATCCAAAAATCAGAATGGAATTTTACCTTTCAGGCCATTCGGCTTTGCGTGAATAACATAATTTGAGATAAAAAACAGGTGGTAAAATGTAGGACGAAAGAGCAACAGTTGAGCCACCGATGAGGTCGAGTATTTTGCCAAAGTGGGGCAAAGTTTCACCGATAAAGATCACGAAAACTAGTACAAAAAAGCGAGTTGCTACTCTTTTCCAGCTGAATCCTATGCAAAAAATGAGACGGAAAAAATCGAGAAAAAAGTTAAGAAAATGATAGAAATAATTGATCTTAATCTTGCAATTATAACTAAAGGTGAAAGTTTACCTGTTGGAACATTGAGAAAATTTTCTATTTCTTGTATTGGCGCAATGATAAGCAATAAGAAAGCGAAAAACAAGTGGCCAGACATCAAAATTAGGGCAACATTTCTCTTCCATCCGGCTGATACTGAGAGAATAATATTGTTCTTGGTGAAAGTGCCATAAGTGAGATAACCCATCGAAGCGATGGGAATATAGATGACTAGTAGTACTGTTAATAGTAGTAAGAGAGAGAAAAAGTCCCGTTAAAAGAGATACCGTTATTATTATTAGAAACTCTATAATTGATGACTTACTTAAAAAGCCTACACCAACGGCAAGTGAAAATTTTGATTTATCTTTCATATCGTTCTGGAAAGTCGGAAATGCTGCTGTACCTCCATACGCAAACAATATTGTGCCAAAGGCCAATGATATGGTTGATATATTTGGAGTAGATACTTCCGGTAATTCAGGAAGAGCACTCAAATCGTAAGCTATGTCGATAAGTAAAAGAACAACCGCTATCGATGTTGTTCCTAGTGCGGCAGCTGCGGCAGGCCAAAATTCGGTTGGTGTGCCAAAGAGCATGAAGGGATAAATTGCCGCTCCTATGATCATGATCCATATTCCATATGATAATTGAATATAGGCTGCTAATATTGTCGAAATTAATTGTGAACATATCAATAGAACCACAACCGATGAGCCTATCAGAGTTATCTGCATGCAAGCGGAAACTATTATCCTTTGATAAGACAAAGACAGAGGAAGACAAATTATATGTTCATTATCAATTTCCGATTCATCAATTAATCAGGTTAAGAGCTCAATGAACTCTCGCTCAGGATATTTACCTCATCCAATTTCCGAATGCCATCTTACCGATTGCCGGATACGGATATCGACAGTGTCCACGAAATTCTGGCCATCTTTCCTCTAATATTAGCCAACATTTACCTGTTCTCGTGTGAAAATAATGTGAATTAAGAATACAATAACTTGAGCGTGCTACAACTGATTGATAGGGATTACCTATTAATGCTCCTGAGATTCCAGAATCTATGGCACACATGACGATGAGAAATATTCCAAGCCATCCTGATTCATTTATAGCGTACGGTAAAGCCAATAAGGCACATCCAGCATTCTCTCCAGACACAAAAAGAACAGTTTTCCACACTGACATTCCTTTGTGATTAATGTTGCCTCCATCCGTGCTACCGGATTCATTTTCCTATTAATGAGAGAGAGAGAAAAAGGAAACGTGTGAAAAGAAAAGGAAAAAAGAATCTGAGAAAAAGCTCGAAATTATGATATCATGATAGCATGAAGGATGAGTCAAGCCATTACATATGGGAATTTTGAATTATCATAAAATACCAATACCATGAACATCAATTGTCTGATACGAGTCATTGATAATCCTTTCGGATTGCTTGCTTGATTTTGTGACTTCTTCATTGCGAAATACAATTTTCTCACTATCAATCTATGATGATATAGTGTATGAATCAAAAAGAGAGGTGTATTTTACAAAAAACTGGCGATCAACTACAAATTGCTGTCATTAGGCTTGAAACTGTATTTAATTCCGTTGAAATTGCGTTGAGCTTAAAAGAATTTCAACTGAAATCACTCTTAAAATTTCATTACAAGAAAGAAAATCATCTCGATTAAATTTCAAATACGGAGCTTTTTTTGAATCAGAATCTATCTCTAATTTCCTCGATTTGAGTAATTAATATTTGAATTCAAGTTCAAGAATGCAAAAAAAATTATCAAATAACTCTCACCGATGGTCCAGTCAGATCTTTATTACAGATTGAACTATTACTAGATGAACCAACTTTGTTGGTTTTCATAATTATCACGATGATGAAACTTTTCTCGAAAACTAAAGACTTTCTTTGAAGAATCAATCAAAGGTGGACAGTTAAAAAGTTGATAAAAATTGGAAAAATATTGTTCACTTTGGTATGAAAACTAGTGACATTCATTCGACCAATTGCATATCGTCTTCACTCCACACAAACAAGCAGAATGAGATTAATATGTGAGATGTAATGGTTAATTAATTCACAGTTCACAATTAATCGTTGATGATCATTACTGATCGATAATGATAAGAAAAATATGACAATATAATCACATTGACAATGATAATGTAGAATGATTATTGCTCACTTCCAAAGTGTATATCTTTTCAGTTCCCAGCGATTTGGTGTGCATACAATTCAGGAAGGATAAATTCCATATACTCATGGGGGTATCATGATGATGAGAGACAGTAATGAAGCTTCTCTTCTATTCGATTTGATGATAATCTTTGGTTTTTTCCCCAATCAGACTAGGATCCAGTGGAAATATTCACTGTATATGTCAAATACATACAAGTGATGATGAAATAGAAGCAAGGAGGTGGCGGGGAAAGAGGAGGAAAAGGAGGAGACACACAAAAAGATTAATAGGGGGGAGTTGAATTGAATTGAAAGCTATTATAAATGATTCAAGCAACAAGTATCGTTACACTCCTTTTGAAATAACCTCGGAACCTAAAATTCAGCTTATTTCACAATTTCACTTCTATTTGAAATCACAATCATCAACATCAAACTGTCACACCAACAATGGCTGAGTGTGATACGCCAAAATTTTGTTCACTTTATATACATGTATATATTGTCTGGGGGAAAGATGGAGAAGAAAGTTCGATTGTATCAGTTCGATGATACACAATCATTCGAATGTGATTCACGATCAACAGCCCTGATACACGTATTATACTAGAAAAAAAATTCATTTGATTTTGAGGTGAACATGATTGCTAACCATAGTTGAAGGCTGAATGAGGGTGTCAAGGTATATTTGTATTCGAAAAAATGAGGCATGAAACTATGATTCCTGGAAAAATTTTCCATGAGACGAAATTATGATTGGTTTGATTTGACGCACGATCTCATTTTTTTCATCGAATGTTGGAATAAATATGCTAAGCTATCATGAATTATAGTGAATTGAACTACTCTAATTGAATGATTCTCATCATCAATCATAAGAAAGAATTTCGAATCAGCTCATGTGTCGAAAGTATATTCATGATAAACTTTGGTGCCACTATCTTCCCATAGATGAACAATCAAACAATAGTCTATGAACGGAATTATCTTATTCACGTGTTTCTCTATCAATCTACCTGTGATCAAGTGTGAGTAACAAGAATGATCCTCAAAGGTTCAAAAAACGATATGTAACTCCTTGAAAATTTTTCCTTTTGATTGAACAACTCTCCCACGGAGTATATCTAATTCCAATGTTGTTATGAAGGAAGTGAAAAAATAGCCCAAAAAACTCAACAGTAACTACCTTTACTCCTTACAGATCGGATCATTTATTCCCAGGATTCTCATTCGCTCTCAAAATCGATAAAAAAAAGTAGGAAATGAATTATAAGGAGAGAGAAAGAGAAGGAAACACTTTGTTTCCAATACCTTAACAATAGAAAAAAGAGAAATGAAAAGAGCTGTCGAACGCATTCTTTTTCCGAAACTCGTTCGCATAATTCATAGTAAGATCCAATTTTAACCCTTCCTCGAGAACATGAAAATTTCATGTTTGTTACATCATTCAAGACCTGGTCATTTTACGCTCTCTTTTTCTTTGCCAATTTTTTCTGACACCTCAAACTTTTCTCCTCACCAATCAGTTTGATGGTTTCTCGGAAGAGTAAAAATGTGAAAAAGAGGAAAGAGGAAAGAGGAAAGAGAGAGAGAGAGAGAGAGAGAGAGAGAGAGAGAGAGAGTTCCCATTGGCCAAAAGAATATCACTTCTGAACCTTGGCTTCTTCTCGATTTGGGAGTAATAATAAAATATTACCCTACCAAGTACCTTACATTATGCAAAAAATTTATTTTCTTGATCTTTTCAAGACAAATTTCTACAATCTATTTTCCCGCCTGTTTTTCGTTGGGGTCAAACGTTATTTTTTGAAATACTTGGAATTTTTCTCTTCCATCTTCCCTAAATCGATTTGGCGCTTCACCGAGAGAGAGAGAGAGAGAAAAAGAGAAAAAAGAGACTCACAAGATATCAACGCAAAGAGTAACGTGACGAAATATTATGGTGAAAATGCGCATGGCAACATTACTTTAACTGCAACATCATAAACAAAGCAACAACATCAACAATAACAAGAGAAAGAGAAGAGAAAGAGGAAAGCAAAAACTGTGCGTATTGTGAGTACTGTGTGTGTATGTGTTTGTGTGATTAATTTATTTGGATGATATTAATTTGATTCTATTTTGTTTAGTGTAGTGATTTTTTTCTTTCGTATGTCATTTTTGTATGGCTATATTGTGGAAGAGAGAAATGTAATTTTGTGTGTGTTCTTTGATCAAGAGATTTAAATCTCTTTCTCTCTTGGACTCTCTCTCCCTCTTCATTGGGAAACAGTGAGATTAAAGAGTACTATTCGAGTGTAAACACATTAGTTGCAAAGGTGTATATACATGAAAAAATATATATATTGCTGACACAAAGGAGACACATAAGTGATCATCATCATCGTCATTCTTGTATCACTTGAGGTAGCTGATTACTCTTCACTCGATTGTTCTCTCATCATCAGCCATCATGCAATCAACATTGCGAACTTTTTTGAACATCTTCCCAGAGAAGATGAAAAAGCGAACTGTATGGTACTTATTTGATCGCTATTTGGGACATTTTTTGATTGAAAAGCTCACACTGGATCAGCTATCGGTAGACATAATTGGTGGACGTGGATCGATCAATAATATTGGATTAGATGTTGATTCGCTGAACGAGGAGCTCTCTTTTCTTCCATTCAAATTTATTATGGGATGTTTCATCGATGAAATATCCTTGTATGTGCCTTGGTCAACCCTATTGACAGATTCATGTAATCTTCAGATAAATGGTGCAACTTTAGTCTGTCAACTACACGATACAGAGGAAGGTAAAAATATGGTCGAATCAGATTATCTTTCACGGTCCTTCATGAGTAGCTCAATGCAATTGGCATCAGAAATTTGCAATGAAAGCGAGGATGAAAAGTATGAAGGACTCGAAATTTTCGCACAGCTCATAGATTCCGTTCTGCGACGCATTGAATTGATTGCTACAAATACCACTTTTGTGCTGCGCAAGAAGCTTCCTCATTCCTCTTCATCGATGCCGCCGATGGATACAAAAGAGGAAGAAAAGCCCCATAATTCAGCCACCAAAAATGAAGTCAACGAAATCAAGATGAAGGTAAAGTATCTCAAGTGTGAAGAAAATTCTCCTCCAGAAGATGACGAATCTGTCAAGAATGATGATGTTAATCTGGCTCCAAGAATAATTTCCAAGCGATTGACAGTGGAAAATGTCGAAATTTTTATCGGATCAGCATGCATTTGTGTCCTACGGGGAAAGCATGCGATGGATATTAGAGTCAAGGACAATAAATGTGATATGCAAGTCTTTTTATCAACTATACTTTTAGCTGCGATCAGAAGTACTCATATAGATGTATTTAGAGACATATTCGGCTCTCCTTCCGATAATGATGTTTCCAAGAATACAAAAGGCGAAAAAACTATGTCCACTTCGGATTACGCTCGAATAGAGGAACAGCTTCAAACGGACTTTGCGAATATGGGCCAAACTGATCAAGCTTGCCCTATTAATCTTGCTACCTATGGTGGCAATTTTTCTCCTAATATTTACTCCTTCTCTGATGCCAAATTTTTGCCACTAAATGTGAATGCCCATCCACATGGCTATACCACCTTTTCAAACGATGTAAAAGACAACGCAAGAAGCTTCCATTGTACCATTAAAGTACCAGGAATCGCTTTTTGTGTTCTCAGCTCTTGTGTTGACGAAAACATCGACTGTAATGATTTGAAATTCCATGCAAATCCCAGTAATGTTGGAATTATGAATGCTCAACTTAACGATGTGCTCCTTATGCAACACATCAGAGTATTGGCTATGCCATTACAAATCGATATTGATCCAAGTTCGACCAAAATTGTTGCTGGAGATCTTATGATTGGTGAACGGAATCATAGAGGCTTCATAAATTTGGCTTCCACTGATGTGAAAGAGTCAAACCAACAAAAGTCAATTAACTTTCAATGTGATATAGACAGCAAACGAGTCAAAATTGCATCAAAAACTACTACTTTTTTAACAATCGATCCTACATTATTGGAAAGATTTGATACCTATTACAAGCCCGGTGAATCCAAGACTTCTAATGAGTTGAAAGTGATTTTTGAATGTGAAAATGTAAAAGCTGATCTCCTATTCCCCATCGCTGATCTTCGTGAAGAATCTCGTGGACTACACACGAAGCTTCATCCTGAGAAGATGATGTTTAATGCGAATGCTCTCAAATTTCAAACCAATCTTCTCGCTTATGAGATCACGATGGACCGTTTATCCGCTGCTCTAGTAGATAGGAAAAATATAACCCATGACATTGGAACAATTTGTTCAAGTGGCTCGGAAAGTGTCAAGATCAATATAAAGAATGGACCAAGTGCTTCGATCACATTAGACAGCGATGATATTCGCAGTAGCCATTTGCACAATACCGAAATGGACGAATCAATATATATAAGCTCAAATGATCGACCTGAAACTCTCACTCCTTTTCAAACTAAACGTAAAGTCATCAAAAGTACAAAAGACGACGATGAACAAGTCATCTGTCCAAAGGATCGCCATTCATCGCTTAAGTACTTGGAGACCTGTCAATCATTGACACAATTACAGATAGAAGTCATTGCCCCACTTGTTGATGTTACCCTGGGTAAAGATGAGCTCAATGTTCTTTACAACCGTTTTGGTAATGATTTAGCACTCTGGTATCCATTGATGAAGTCTCGACTATCGGCAAACTCTCTTTTCTTGAGTTCTGGCTCCACCATACTCAATCCGATTTCAAACAAATCTCAATATTACACATGTAAATCAGGTCTTGCTGAATCAATTGATTCGGAAACTTCTTTTCATTCTGCTGAAGGATCAAGTAATGAGCGAATGCAAAATACTTGTACATGCATCATGCATGCTGAACGCTTAAGACTTCAATTTGGTCCCGATGAATGCCATCATTTGATTGACAGTGATGATGTTTTTGTTGGCATTGCCATCGGATTAGAGGAAGATACCTCAAATGTCATATCTATTCATGGAAATCGTGTCGCTTGGGACTATGGTGAGACTAGTATGATAGGCAACAATACTTTCATAGAGTCTACCAGTTCTTTGAATCTTACATTCGATATAAGTCGCAAAGAAAATCAGAGCAAAAAAATTAAATTTGCTCTCCAACTCTCGGATGCACTTCTTTTCAATACACAATTCGAGATTTTCAAAGACTTCTGGAACTATATTAAAGTGACTAATGAGGACGTTCTTGGATATTTACCACTGAAAACTCTCACTGAATTGCACATTAATGTGATCAACAATGCGATTGTTCATGATAAATCAACTTGTCCTCGAGCAGCTCTGATCACATTAGATGGTGCCTATATAACAGCAATGGTTGTTGAGAATACAAGTGAAACTCTTTTCCGATTTATCATCGAAGAGAGTGCGCTTTACTTTAAGAAAAATAATTTATCAAGTGATAGCATCAAAAATTATGTGTGCATTGTGGACTCAGGCTTAATCGATTTGTATTTGAAACTCAGCGATGATGGTGACATCAATTTCAAAGCTTCCAATAATATTATCAACATTCGAGCCTGTAGCGATTCTTTGAACATGCTCTCCAATCTGATCCAATCTATGGTTAGTAATGGAAACTATCCTGTCGATGATGAGCCACCGCCATATTCTCCTCCTCAAGATGAAAGTCCTAGAGCTGATGTTGATGATGATGGAGAGGATTCTGAGCTTCTACGTGAAGCCACCGATCGGGAGGTTCAAGACGCTCTGTGTGCGAATAACTTTGGACTGATGAATCCTAGAGAAGAAGATAATCCATCCTCTTCACCCATGGATGAAAGTGATTTTTGGATCCTTGGAGATGACGATGTTGGTGCTGGTATCAAAGTCACTGCTGAGCCTACTATTCGAGTTCTGGCCAATGAGCCTATCAAAGTTATTGACAACTATTTTGGAGTGACAAAGTCCCGTCCTATTCCAGAATTGATGGAATTGATCGTAGAACGATATCTACTTGAAGAGATGACTCTGGTCATCAATTTCTTTGGTGGAAAAGATTTTGAAGATGATCCTGATGATGAGGAGGATAAAGACAAATTCAAACCATCAGATCCTTTCCGTCGTGGTAGTGAAGCTAAGGTACGCTTCGTGGATAATTCTATTCATCTTTGGGAAAGCCTCGATCTCAAATCAGCGCCGAATTATTTCAACAACGATGCTCATTCTTCTAATTTAACATCAAATCTCAAGATTATGGGTGGTCGATTCCGTCAGAATGATGTCTGTGTTCAGCTAAGTTTATCGAAAATTAAAGCAGTTTTCGACAAATTCAAAGAAACCTGCACAACTTCATGGAGATTCATTTTTATGGTCAATGAAATAGAAATACGTGATAGAGTTTCCAAGTCCAACATCAACAAAATGTTGTATGAGTACACTTCTGAGAATATGCCTCGTCGAAGTTCAGCAAATATGATTTATATAAGAGCAAATACCTATCGAAATTCAACGGATAATCATGAAGAATGTGATCTCAAAGTTTCAGTCAAACCTTTGCGAGTTAACATTGACCAGGACACCATAATGTTCTTGATGGAATATTTCCATCAAGTGAGATGCATGAATAGCACTGAGGATCCATGTCCTGGGGTACCAAATGTAGAAGCTCATGAAGGCCAAGATCTGGAAACGAGTTCCAACTCTGAATGTGTTCCAGAACCTAGTTGCTCTCCCAATCTCAATTTAACACTAGATGATCAGCCTCCCAGCATGACCAATCAATCTTCATCAAAACCCTCTTCTCTGTTCATAAAGTCATTCCTTTTCACTCCTGATGTGCCAATTAGACTAGATTATCATGGGAAAAGGGTCGATTTTGAGCAGGTAAGATTTTATATTTTCCATGGAGTAATTTTCCATTAATTGACCTCTCTCTATGAACTTTTGAAGGGAGCACTTCCAGGCCTTCTGATGGGGCTGGCTCATCTCAATCAAAGTGAGCTACATTTGAAGAAACTCCACCAAAAACATGGTATTCTAGGTATAGATCGAGTTTTGATGTATGCCTTGACTGAATGGTTCGAGGATATCAAACGCCATCAATTACCTTCCATTCTAGGCTCGATCGGGCCCATGAATAGCGTTCGTCAATTGAGTAAGTACTTGTTTGTCCATCTCGATATTCGTAATGGCCACAATTATAGCAACAAACACTAAATTTTTCTCTCTCTCTTTCCATCCATTATTTTGCTTCAAGTTCAAGGATTGATTGACCTTGTCTGGATCCCTGTTGACCAATATCGGCGTGATCGTCGACTTGTTCGAGGTCTTCAACGTGGGGCGTCGTCTTTCTCATCATCCACAGCGATGGCTGTGATAGATCTTGCCAACAGGTAATGTGTATTATTATGAACCTACTGTCCTTCTTCCCAATCATCTGTCATTTTCGATTATTTTTTCTTGTTCTTCTTGTTTCTTTCATTTCTTGAGAACATTGCAAAGTTATACTGATCATTTTATCGCTTCCTCTAGATTGGTTCACGTGATCCAAGGTACTGCTCAATTTGCCCATGATGTTGTTTCATCTTCAGGATCTCCCCAGCCACCCAATCATCGTGGCTCAATTCCAACATGCCAGCCAAGAGATCTACGCGAAGGTGTTGCAACTGCGTACACTGTGATGAGAGAAGGACTCAATCAAACATATAGGAATGTAGCCACTGCAGGAATACAAGCTGAAGGATATGGTGAAGCTGTCGGTGGATTGATAAGAAGAATTCCATCTAATATTTTCCAGCCGATTATCAAAGTTTCTGAGGCTACCTCCAACGTATTAGTTGGCATGAGGAATCAGCTTACACCGGAGGCTAGAAAGGAAGATCAAGATAAATGGAAAAGTTGATCTCCAATTTTATTCGATTAACCGTTTGGTACAAAGTGCAATCTGGTCTGGTGACAGATTTCTCCGCTCTTTTTTTATGAAAAACTCACACATGTACTATAAGAATGAAGTATGTTCGAATGAGAAATTCTTCATGGACTATACAACATTTTTCTATACAGATTGAAATAATATTGATTCAAAAAATGAAATATTCTCTCTCCCCTTCTCAAGCTGATCATTCCATGTTCTATGTTTGGAGCTGTTCTTAGCTTCCAAAATTCCGAAATTTCGGGAAATTCCCGAAAACTCATCAAGATCTGGGAGTATCTTTCTCTCTAAAGTATTTTTTTCTGCCACTTTCAATAAGCCCAGCGAGTAATATGTCTGGGCTTATTGAAATGAATAACTTGGATAACTTTACAGTACAGTGAGCAAGCAGCTGATGATTGAGCATTGGTGTTCGTGTTCATTTTCCTGTATGGGTGTCGAACGGGTTTAACAGGATGCCTGAGTCACAAATTGTAAGATATTTAGATCCTTGTCTGGACATCAATCATCAGCGAATTTCACATTCAATCAATCGCATCGAAATGTTTCAATTTACGTTGAACATAAATTTTCCTCCATCTGATATCTGTTGTCTGGCTTTCAACAACTTTGAAATAGTAAGAATCTCTCAAATCATCAGAATAACTGTCCATCTCGAAACATATAATGATCAATCTAAACGACTGTCATTACTCGGCAATCATACTCATCTTTTATTTTTTGTCACGATATGAAAATATGAGGAAAAAGTTGCTCAGAAAATGTGGAGAATGATATGCTGAGTATTCATTTTACCTGTCTAACCTAACCTACAAGATTCCCATTTGCTGCTTTCGATGTGAAACTTTTGCCCTGTCGAGCTCCTATGAACTGATAGAAAGTGAAATAAGTGTTTAACTTTTTATGATTTGTCAGCCGAATGAATTGAGAGCAGCATTTGGATTATCAGAATATTGGTTATCATTATTTTTTTTGAAAGTCCAAGGAAAATATTATCACATGATCAGTTTGTATCATTGGGAATATGAGCGCTTTCGAAAATGAAAATATATGGACTGTATACATGTGAGAAAAGAAAAAGGGAGAGAAAAAAAGATTTGTAAAGAGAAGAACTAAAATACACAAGCTTGAAAAATATTATATAACTCATGTGTGTACAATTCAAGGCCTAATAGTCGAATGTTAATTACAATGAACAATAACCGAAATGATTATAGCAAAATTGCACTTTGTTGAGAAGCGTTCAAAATTCTTGACTCCATGATAAAAAGTTCAAAATCAAGAATGAAAGAAAGAGAAAAAATTTTGTTGATTTTTCATACGGAAATTGAAAGTGGATCATTGAAGAGCTTTGCGATGGAATCGAGACTCATAATGAGAAAATGGATAAATTATTCATCGAACAAATGATAATGATTCTGTTAAGGTATTCATATTTCGATCATCAGAAAGTATATCTCTCGGATCTTGATCATTTTTGTCCACTTCCACAGCATCTTGTTGCATTTTCATTAGATCATCTTCCAAAGCTGATACATTTGCAATAGGTGCATCATGAATAGTGTCAAATTTTCTATAATCAACCCGATAGCATGCCATATCTAGCCGGTAATCTATTAAATTTTCAAACTTTTTGCCCCACACTATTTCGTGTGGTAAGTATGAAGTTCGTGCCTCAATTGTTTGTCCAGTTGATTCCACCGTTCCGCGTAACATTATGACAATCTCAAATTTAGCATTATTAATTCGATCAGCGTTCATCGGATAAAACGGACTAGTCTCATCTATCTCATGTATTATGGTGGCCGGCCATACCAAAAACACTTCCGATCCACAATCATCGAATCGAAGTTTCAAATTACGATGATAAAATGGTATATCATCACCTTCTTTCGTGGTCTTCTTACTGATGAACAATGCCGAAACTGAAGCACCAATAATGTAGGATCGAGCACGAACATCACCAACTCGAAGTATAAGACTTAGTTTGCCATCACGTCGATTGATGACCGCATTTCGAGTGAACACAAGTGTTTGTGATCGCTTTTTCGGTCGTGATAGCTTGGCAAACACAAATCCGACCACAAAACATTCCACCATAACACCGAATATTGATTGTAGACACATGGCCACAATTCCTTCGATACAATCTTCGTGCGGATATCGATTGCCAAAGCCGATTGTGTGTTGACTTTCAAATGAGAATAGAAAAGCGGTTGTAAATGAATTGACTCCGATTACACACCGTTGATGATTGACATCCACTTCACCTAGATCACCATGTGCAAATGCCACAAAATACCATATTGATGCGAAAAACATCCATGAACATATGAAACCGGACAAAAATACCAGCAAATTGTAACGCCATCGTAAATCGACCATAGTTGTGAATGCATCTTGCAAATATCGTCTCGATCGTTTTGATACATTCTCTTTGGTCACATTAATGCTACCATTTTTAAACACTACACGCTTACGAGTTTTCAATGATGATGGAACCGGCCGCTGTTTGAGTAGTAATTTGGACGGTGCCGATAATTGATCAAATGATGTGATCATATTTTTTGGATAACCATTGTGACGACCAAGTGGATTGATGGCCATCGGATCATCACCTTTAACAACATCTATTTTAACTCGACAATTATTATCATTTGAAGACATAATCGGTGGTATTGGTGATGATGAACGAGATGTGGACTCATCAACACTACTGGGCATTTGATCGGTCTCATATTTGGACAAGAGAGGCTCTTGATTAACTGCTTCTCCTTCCACACTACCCTTCATGATCACAGTGAAATTGTTTCCAATTCCAGGATTAATTAATTAACAACGTTGATCTCACTAATAATAATGTTGATGATTGATTAATCAATCGTAATGTTCACGAGGACAATGTGGACAATACTTATCGAAACTTTTCACAAGTAAAACACGAGCGAAAAGTATTAAGTAGCAGTAGTTACTGTAATGGTGAAAACAATTTTATAGAATATCGATCAAACAGGGTTAGGGAAGAGAAAGAGACAGAGAAAGGCTGAGAAAAAAAAATCTTCTAGGACAATGTAGAATGGAAGAAAAAAAGGAATCCAATAAGTGTTTGATGCTTGTGGTGTGGTGTTTGTAGGCCGCTTCCCCAGAGTTTGGTGTGTATGTATGTGTGTGTGTGTGGAATATGTGTTGAAAGTTTCAACAAACGATTGTTGACAGATTCGATTTCATTAAGCAATAAGAACTCATGAGCTGTGAGCGATGTGAGGATAAAAAGGAAGTGAGTTAGTCTCGTAGACACAAATTGTGCAAGCAAGTGACGATAAGTTAGGTTTAATTAATGGATAAGAAGTGAAGTGAAAGAGTGGAAAACTTTTGTCGCTCGAACTTCACTGTGTGTATGTGTGTATCAACGAAAATCATTACAACCACATGTAAACAGAATTTTGGAACGAAAGAGGGAGAGTGAAAAAATTTGATGAATAATTTCAATTGATCATAAAAAAAAATATTCAACCTATTCCTGAAGCAGCATGGAAAAAATTGAAACTTATTATAATGGAACACGAAAGAGAGCGAGAGCCAGTTGAGAGAGAAAGTTGATGAGAAGAGAGAGAGAGAGAGAGAGAGAGAGAGAGAGAGAGAGAGAGAGAGAGAGAGAGAGAGAGAGAGAGA